>JAQZBX010036627.1:0-12093 GCA_029593785.1 Cabassous unicinctus
CTTGTGGAGGAAACAGAGGAGCTAAGCCCGGAGAGAAACAGAGCCCTGGGAAGAGAGGAAGCCAAGAAGTCTGAACCCAGGCAAACGTCGGCAGCTGTCTTGCTCCAACACGAGGCAATGGACTTTGGAGAGGGAAGAAACTTATGCTTTATGGCCTGGTAACTGTGGACTTCTACCCCAAATAAATACCCTTTATAAAGACCAACTGATTTTCTGGTATTTTGCATCAGCATCCATTTGGCTGACTGATACAAGAGCCTAAAGACCTCCAACCTTCTCTTTGATGCCTCCCCAAATCTACACTTTCCAAACATACCCAGCAGGTAGTGCTTTGGAGTATACAGTGACAATTTTATTCTTATGAAAAGCCCTTTTTATTTTCTAGAACTATTTAAGTTTACTTTGTCTGATATTAGTATAGCCACATTAGATTTCTTTTGGCCAGTGTTTGCAAAGTCTATTTTTTTCATATTTTTAGTTTCAACATTTCTGTTCCCTTTAATTAAAAGCGTGTCTCTTATGAGCAGCATATAGATTTTTTTTTTTTGAGGTACCAGGGCCTGGGGATTGAACCCGGGACCTTGTATGTGGGAAGCCAGCGCTCATCAGCTTCCCTGAGTTGGTTTTTTCATTTGTTTTGCTTGTTTTTTTTTTGTTTGTTTGTTTTTTTCAAGAGGCACCAGGAACAGAACCTGGGACCTCCCATTTGTGAGACGGGTACTCAACTGCTTGAGACACATCTGCTCCTGCCGCCTGCCCCCTTTTGAGGTACAGGGGCTGGGCATTGAACCTGGGACCTCATATGTGGGAAGCCAGCGCTCAACCACTGAGACACATTGGCTTCTTAGATTTTTAAAAAATCCAGTCTGACAATATTAGGCTTTTAATTATTGTATTTAGCACATGAATATTTAATACAGTTACTAATATCTACCATTTTATTATTTAGGTTCTCACTTTTTTTACGTTCACTTTCTTTATTGTCTTCTTTTGAATTAATCAAATATTTCTTATTTTTCTTTTATTAATTTCTTAGATTTATATTTATTTACTATTATTTTAGGATTACTGTAGAGACTATAATATGAATTCTTAACTTATTACAGTCTAATGCAACTTATTTAAATTACTACTTTTGCTACTTTCCTGTAAAACTTAGCTTTTTAGCCTCTTACCTCATGCAACTTTGAATTTTGGCAATCATTTTGAAGATTTTGAGAATAACAAGTCATGAAGTTGAGATGTCCCAAGTCTACAATTTTGTCACACCATTTCAGTGAGATAACCAAAAGCTTCTCTCTCTCCCAGAAGTAGCTGAATGTCTGGGAAAGCTTAAAATTTCAGTCTCTTGTTCGCACCCAGAATTGGTGAGAACAAAAAAAGCAGCTAAAAAGCAGCTACAAAAATCAGCTCATCTCTCCAAGACTTTCTCCTCTTTAGGATCTTAGCCTCTCTAGTTATTCATTTCTATAGGACCTCTCTGAATTCATTAAACAGTTGGTTTTAAAAGTAGCAGGCTTCTCTATTTGTTCCTAGTGAGAACATTGGTTGGCCACAAGCCACTCCATTCTACTAAGAAGAATACTATTACATTACATATTAATTATTTAAATCAGTATGAGGTGGGTTTCTGTTACTTTCAATCAATAATCTCCTAAATGATATGTGTGAGCCAAGACCTAAGAAACATCAGTATGGGAAAGAATATTCCAGGCAGAGAGAAATGCAAAGGGAAGGAACTTATTCAATTGGAGAAATTCAAATGGAGCACTTCTGTGCTCCATCATGTAGTAGTGTTCTCTTTGTCTGACTGCTTCAGACCCCTCCAGAGTATGGTATTCTGATCTGTTTCCTCACTCTCAGGACAACATTAACTTCTGGGCTAAGAGTTGCCCTTGGGACTATGAGGAAAAAGTCCAGAAATTGTGCCATTTGTTCAACCTTGACTGAGAACTTCCTGTGTGTGTGCTACTGTTAGAACTAAGAGAGTAAAATGAAGATGCTCAAGTTGGGGAATGAAAATTTGAGCTGATATGACAGTAAGTTGTAAATAACAAAGTAAAACTATTCTGTATGCTACAGCAGAATTCTCATAAGGGGACAGAAGTCACTGGGAGGTACATTTCAGTGCAATCAAGGGAATAGTTTCTAAAGTAATTCCATTAATAATAAAACTGGTTGCCTATAATGTATTGAACCTCCTATGACTGGCGGAGTTTGAGAAGAGGCTAAATGATCATTTCTCAGGAGGTATTTTAGAACAGCTATCTATTTAATATGTGCTTCTGATTCTGTGATTCCTATTCTCAGCTAAGACTATGCTTTTTTAACTTCCTTTTAGGGCCTCCATCTTTCTCCTCTAGTCATTTTTTTCTAAGACAACTTACATCTACTCACTCTAAGGATATTTTATAAATTCTCTCTCACCTCATTGTACAAACCACACTCTGAAAGAGAAGCCAGGTAGTAATAGAATATCACAGAGAAGGGATTTCCAGAAGTGTATTTCATGCTCTGTCCCAAGAGCTTAGCTCAAATTCTTGGATCAATGTCCTCACTTAAAGGTTGTTCCTTGTTGCTTCTGGATAGCTTGGCTTTGTCTTCAAATCCAAGTGAAATAAGGCCTCTTGGTGTTGTAGAAAGAACACGAGATGGGAATGAGGAGTCCTGGGTGTTAGCTCCATTCTGATATTAACCAGCTCTGTGACCTTAGGCAAGGCACGCAGCATCTCTATGACTTCACTTCCTCATCTTTAATATTAAAGACCTTGATTTGAAGATTACCAAAGTGAATCTAAAACTATCTGTCTGTCTGTTTATGTATCCTATTCCTTTAAAACCCCACCTTGAAGGAACAGTCTGGGTCCAAAGGCATGATCTTCCTCCAGCCCAGATGGGGCTTATCCTAAGCCTAAGGAAACTCCTCTCTGCCTTGCAGAGATAGTTCAATTTCTTATCTCTTCGGGTTTCTTCCAGTCTCAGAGCATACTAGTGGTATAAGGAAGGCTTCAATCTTGCACCTTTGATCCCAAGTTCAGCTAAGCCTAAGGAAAACAAATGGGTTTCCCAAAAGTTTCCTATTTCTTGGTGTCTCACTTTAGGTCCTAAAGTGAAATCTCCAGTTTGGCAGGTATTGAGTGACTAGCAAGGTTTCCATCTCTTTCGGAAGAACTACTTCTCACAGTGCCTCCTCTGGGTCTCTCAGTAGATGGTAGGCAGCCATGGGGAGATGTAACGAATGGGCCATGGAAAGCAGTACCTTTGAGAAGGGAGAGAACGTGGGACAGGTAGGTGGTGGGCAAGTGGTAGAAGACTTGAATTTATCATGTTTTAATATTACAACAAACATAAACCCCATAAGTCCAGACCATGCATTGTGATGGGTGTTGCTAGGAACTTTTTGGATTTGATGAGTAAGAAGAGCTAAATAAGACAGTCTGGTGAAGTAGATCATGGCTTCTACATCCTAAGTGTTAAGATTTGAGAGCAGTGTTGGCAGTCAGGGACTCTTGGTGGATTCTGAAAGGTGGGAAATAAAGTGGAGTGGGAGCCAATTTCCATCCTCTCTTATGGGATATTAGCTAACTGTCAATTGTTGCATGGATTTAGAAGGGTACTGGAGAATAGTTTGTTACTTGAAGCTGTGGATTACACTGACTTTCAAGGGAGGACTAAAGGTGATAGAGGAAATTGGTAAGCCAAAGAGGAAAGGCTGAATGAGCCCTTAGCACATAGTCAAGGAACATACAAAGATACTCATAGTTGGAGTACAGGGCTGGGGAGTCAGGGGGCCTGGGAGGGGAGAGGAAAGGCACTGGGCAGAGCTAGAGAGGGGGATGTTGTGTAATGCCCATACAAGTTTTAACTGCTCTGGGTAATGTGTTTGCCTTGTGCTACCTGCTAGGGAAAATTGAACTTATAGGGTCATAAAGAGGTAGAAAGAAATATTTCAGTATATGTTCCAGGGAGATGGGGCTACCATCTGTTGGCCTCAGCTGTGAAGTTGAGAGGTAGTTGTTCACCATGAATCAATACCAAATGGTGTCCAGCCAATTTTACTTCACTGCATGATACCTGGGTCTTAGTCCAGGGAAAAGTGAGTAATTACCTACTGAAGAAGTGTCCAGCATAGTGGTAGGCTTGGTGGGATGAGTGTGGCAGGCAGGATGAGAGTTAGCACAGGCAGTGGAGTTTCAGGTACTGAACAGGTATGTGGCTTGAGCACACAAGTTGGTGTACTGCAAGGTCTCAAATGCCAGCCTGAGGAGTGGATGCGGCAGAGTAATCACGGGGAGGTGAATGAGTTCTAAAAGCCATCCAGGAATCTTCAGTGTTTATTTGCAATCTATGCATGCAATAGTTGCCATAGCTGTTATTTATTCTTTTCTAGAGTTTTAGTGCTTGTGTATGGTAAGACACACCTGTACTTCAGGTAGTCCCAGGAGTGCTGGGAAAGGGTGGGGGAAGGGTGTTTACCTGCTAATGTTCTGGGAAACTAATTGCTTCGGAATAATCAGGTAAACATGCAAATAGGGGAGTTTCAACATTTCAGTCATGCTGACATTTAAGGCAGGCAGGTGTGAACAAGTAACCACTAACAAGAGCAGCCTTGCTGGGGAAGAGGAAGGTAATCTTCCCTGAAAGGAAGCAAGGTCAGCCTCCCACCTGGTGTGACTGCCACATCTGAAGGGGTGGGTCCTGGATCCTTTTTACATTTCTGCACCAGTTGCCCACAACACTCTATTCTCCCCCATCCATTCTGCCTCTCTGAGTCATTGACCAGCTAGTAATAATTTGTGCGGTCCTGGGCTGAATCACCACATGTAGAGATGACTCTGCTCACCAATTTTGGGAATTAGCAGCAGTTTTCAGCAGAAACCATCACACCACTCCTCTCTTTATCTATCACCCTTTTCCTTCCTCTTCTTCTTTCCTTTCTCTCTTGCACCCCATTGTTCAATATTCTTCTGGAATTGATTCATGGTCCATCTTTCCCCCTGCTCTCTACATCACATAACTTCATTGTTTTCTGCTCATTTTTTCCATTGCTATAGGCTATTTTTGTGTCCTTGAAGTTGCCTTCTGTGTATCATAAAGATGACTTAAAAAAAAAAAGATGATGCAAGGGCTACTTTGGTTTATAAAACTAATACTCGATTTATTAAAGTTACAAATTAAAACTTTTTTGTGACCTTTAAATTAGAATGACTAATATTGTAAATTTGATGAAGATTCTATAAATTTTAACAATCTTTTTCAAGGGGGCTTTGGAGTAATGTTTAGTCCATTTCATAAGCTTAAACTCTGGGAAACAAACTAAAGTTACAAAGTTGATACATTCAATATTAAAGCACTCTGACTGACAAACACATTCCCATAGACATACCTTAAGAAAATGCATGCATATTTTGATTCTTATGTTTTCTTAAATATTCCAGTACTGTTTAGAAATCTAACCAAATTTCACTACATTTTTCAACTTAAAATCACATGCCTAAATAAATTAATCAATTATACCACACTTTAATATAAACTATGAAGCTAATCTCTTTGGCTATTTAACATGCCAAATTTTATAAATATTTTAAATAGACACACAGACACAAACACACATCCACATACATAGAGAGAGGGAGAGGAAGAGGGAGAATGAGAGGGAGAGGGAGAGGGAGAAGGAGAGACAGATTGATTCTAGGAACATGCACACTAACCAATATTTCCCTATTATTGAAATCTGAATCTTTCTTTAATCTAACTCCCTTCATTGTTTATTTGGATTTTGCACTTTGTTTTAGTATATTTTAAACTTCTCTTCCCTGGCTCTCAAGACATATCACTGTCATTCCATAGGATTATTCATGACCGTATGTAATTACTTTAAAACCTCTTTGAAGTTTAAGAATTTTAGATAAGGTAATACAAGAAGAACATTTAGTATGGTCCTTTAATAATTTGCACTTAATAATTTGTAATCAGAAGCAGACTGTTATAAATGCCCTGATATAGGTGAAAAATTATGTAAGAATTTTACAGAGCAAGAAATTAATTCTCATTGTAGTATTCAGTAAGGCTCCATTCAGTAGGTGTCATTGAAACTGTGCTTTAAAAAATGGGGGAGGGAGCAGATGTGGCTCAAGCAGTTGAGCTCCTGCCTCCCACATGGGAAGTCCCAGTTTCGGTTCTCTTTGCCTCCCGAAAAAACAAAAACAAACAATAAGCAAAACAAACAAACAAACAAAAACCAACTCATGGAAGCTGATGTTCTCAAGCACTGGCTTCCAGGTTCAATACCCAGGCCCAGGTACCTGAAAACAAAAACAAAAACAAAAAAACAATGGGGAAGATGGTAGAGGGGAAAGAGATTTTTAAATGAAGGGGCTTATACAGGCACAGGCATGGCCAGTAGGCCAGTATACCCCAAGGGATAATTACAAGTTGAACTGGAAAGGTAACTGAAAGCAGTTCTGGTTGTCAGACTCAGGACTCATAAATTAGGGTTTAATTATTTATGTGTTGAAGTGCCATGTAGAATTTCTGAGCAAAACAGTGGTGATGTAATCTGACATCTGGCAGTGAAGAGGATGGGCTAGAGAAAAAAGACACTGCCCATTCACGAAGGTCTTAAGGCAGTTCACTAGGAGACATCTACAATGATAAAATAAAAATTGAGAATCAGCATCTTGAAAAAGAAGAAAGCAAATATTCTATCAAATAAATAAATAAAGCTAAATAACCTTTTTGATCAAGCTTTAAAAGTGTCTTTTAACTTCCTGGTAGTGAACTCCAAGTAGAGAAATGTAACTAATTAAACAGAAGTCTTTATAAAGATAATTAGTTTATAATTCATTAGGAGAAACAAGGCTTTAATTAGTTTAAATAAAAAGAAATTGACTGTGTTAACTTTCGTGGACAAGGTGTTTGACAGCATTAATATAGCACACTCAGTGACAGTTTTCATATAGCTTTTTCTTGCAGCAGCTTTTGTATATGTGGAGCTAAGCTATTTGACCTAAGCATGAAGGCTTCATGTGCCATGACTTGAATCAAGGACATTTAGAGTAGATGGGTGAATTGATTACATGTCCTGCCTTAGCCAACTTCCACTGATAGAACTTCTCTTGCATATCTTTGATAAGGGCTAGAAATCAGACAGCTATTATCCAGATTGAAATTTCACTTGCTGGAATTCTATATTTTTGTTGGAAGATGAGTTTATGTGAATAGGAAACCAAGTGAATCACTAGCAGAGGTGGCATCTTTCTATGACAAAGGAGAAAATCCTGTCTATATTCTCACCTAGATGGACAGTTGCCTGCTCCTGCTTGGAGGTGCATCTTTGAGGGTAATGTGGACAAAGCTGAGATTTGACTTAACAAACAACTTCTGAACTATCCATTATCAGGTGCTAAACTGAGCCCAGAGGACCCCATTCCATAAAGCACAGCACACAGGATTTTGGACCTGGGAACTTTCAAGGCAGACACTATCCCTCTATTGCCTAGTCATGATATAGGTAGAGCAGTGCTTCCATAGGTTATCTATTCTAAACAGGGACACTTCCCAAATTGATAGCAAAATATTATTTCAGGGTTGTAAAAATGTAGAATGATTAAGAGAGCAAAATGCCTGTTTCCAGCTCCAAAATATTTCTCAAATCTGCTCACATTCTCTCCATCTCTGTGACCACCACTCTCATCCAATGACCACCATCTCACTGGACTCTCTCAATGATGTCATAAGGGGTCCCCCATTTCCTCTCTGGCCACCCTGTAACCAGAGTGAACTCTTTAAATTATAAACTTGACCTTGCTCAAAATAGTTAATATGCACTACCTTGAATGGTTTCTCCCCAGACATCAGTATCACCTCCTGACACTTCTTTCTTATTTAATTGCATATATTATCTTGCCAATGAAACCAAGTTTTCTTTATCCTCTTTGTTCCTCACAGTCCTCTTCAAACCACGAAGTAGAAGACAGAGGATGAGAAACGGCTGCCTAAGATAAGAGAGAGAGAGAGAGAATCAGATTTAGTTCACCAATAATTTTTTGTTAATGAAAATAGCTAATATTATTGAGGGTTCTGTGAGCCAGATGCTGCACTGAGCACTTTACACTTATTGATCATTTCAATTCATATAATAACATTATGAAGTAGGTAGCATTATTTACATTTTATATTTAAGGAAATTGAGGTGCAGAGAGGTTAGATAGCGTTCTTAAAGGTCACATGTTTAGTGAATAGTAAGTATCTCTGCAATTCATGCCCATGTTTTGCTCTGAAACCAAAACTCTATGCTGTACTAAGCTCCTCATATACTCCTATGTGGTATAGGATGATGGGCAGCTCTGTCAAGATGCAATTGGGGTAGAGCTTTGAGAAAGTATTTCTAAAACTTTTTTTTTTTTTAAAGCTTTTAAAAATATATGTTATTTATTTATTTGTATCGTCTTGTTGCGCCAACTCGCCACACCAGCCCATCGTGCCAGCTCGCTGTCTTGCTTGTCTTCTCCAGGAGGCACCGGAAACTGAACCCAGCACCTCCCATGTGGTAAGCAGGAGCTCAATTGCTTGAGCCCCATCTGCTTTCCCAAGACTTCCTTTTGAAAACAGCTTAAGCCAGACCCATGTATCCCAGGCATGGCATTGAGCTCTGTGGGCTAAGAGGTCCTTCTATGGAGCCAAATGTTTCCAATGATACATTATTCCAATGAGGATAATGCCCTGCTTCCCTGACTGGTGGGAAAAGACAGCTCTTGTGAGTGGATGTTAATAGCGATATCAGATAAAGCTTCCTTCTCTCTCAACAATATTATCTGTTAAAATGCTAAAGCAAGTAGTGCCTCTTTTACTGAGAAACTACTCAAAGCTCCAAGATGAGGATCTAGGATGTAGCCTATATATACCCTGCTTATAGGACCATGGAACCTTTTGTGCTCAGGTTCTAGTATTCTCTTAAACACAAGATGGAAAGCTTTAGGCTAATGCGTTAAAAAAAATCAACACGTTGTCATTAGCAAACATGCAATTGAATAGGATGTAATTTTGGTTGGATCTTCTTAAAAACATTACTGTATTATTGTAGTGCTCACAAGGCTGTTGGCTTACATGACAATAGAATAGATAAAATCCCCAAAATGTTTTCATGATTTGGAATTATTTTATTTATTTGTAAGTTTACTTTTTTTTTTTTTTTCTTCTTATATCTCCCAAGAGATGACTGAGGACAGGAATATTTCCTGGCTTTTCCTCCATTGTACATCTAACATCTAACAGTGTCTGGCACATAAACACTCAAAAAATGTGTTGAATAGAAGACACAATCCATAACTTCTCTTCTTAATTCCAGCAACCTAAGGAGCAATAAATTATTCTGTCAGTAGCAGAGTAGCAGCTAATTTCCACCATCCTGGTCTCTAATTGCTAGGCAATTGAAAAACTGTATTATGTAATACTGATACAATAAGCATAACAAAATAACTCACTGTAATTGTCAAACTTACCCTACATAGTTCAGGGAGCTTTTGTTTTCCATAAAAGGGGTTCTCTGGTTTATATCATCACATGATTAGTTATGTTAAGGTATGACAAGGTTATCCAAAGTCTGTATTTCTCATATACAATTTGAGACCTCTATGGTATGGTTGGTGAAATCGAAGTTGATTGTTTCAGGATCCAGTTTTTAATATTTGTGCCACAGTCCTGTGTTCTGATCCTTTTCTTCTCCATTTCCACTTGTGTTGCCTTTGTAGACCTCTGTCAAGTCTCATGACCTTTGTCAATTTATAACAGTTGGCTACTTCTCTTTCTTGCCTCTAGCCTCGGCTTCTCCATTTTCTGCAGTGTTATTAAATTGACTCTCACAATCGCAGATTTGACTCTCCCTGTTTAAAAATCCTTCGCTGGCTTTGTATTTCCTAGAAGATAAAGGCCAACTGTCTTAGCATAATTTGTAAGGTCCTTTAGGTTCTGATGGATGCCTGTCTCTCTAGTTTCCTCCTCTACCATTCCTTCCCTTTCACATTAGAGTCCAGCAAGACTGAACTTTTAATGCTGAGCACATCAGGATATTTCCTGTCTTTGTGCTGGGGGCACCAGTGCTTCAGGGGAGTTTTGAAGAGGACTATTCTTTCATCAGACCCAGGATCCATCTTTGTTCTTACTGATGTTGATTCCCTGAGATAATATGGGGCAACTGATGACTGAAACAACTCATCTATCCTTGGGTTCTTCAACCCTATGAGCTGGAGATTATGAGGAGGGAGACAGCAAATTTGTGACTTCTGCTTATTGGCCCATCTCCTGCTGCCCTGGGGAGCAGTTCTGTTTACTTGAGGATACATGGCCAGGGCTTAATTGTCAAGGAAGAGGGAAGAGGGGGATTTTTCTTGTTGTAGTTGCTGCTGATGCTATTAGGAACACTTCCTTGAGCCTGAGAGAACAGCAGCAAGAAGAATGACAAAAAGCATGTGGAAACAAGCTTTCACAGGTGGTTCTTTCTCAGTTAAACAACAGAAGCCTAAGAAACTACCTTAGATAGCCAGAAGAGAAGGCTCATAAACACGCAATACCTTCTTCACTCTCAATGACTAAAAGTCTTCCATTCCCCTCTCCCATAACCAGAACTAAAATTACAACTGCAGGGGCTTCCATGGTACAAAGTGGAACCCAAATCCAGTTCTTCCTGAGGCTGTCCACAGAAATGCTCCTCCCAGGCACAGGTTGGCAGTGGTTCTCTGGGTCTTCCCTTTTAAACCATCCAGCATGTATGTACAAGGAGGGAGACCAGGCAGGGAAGGGGCTAAAATCATGTCGTGTGTAGTCCTGGGGATGCCTGATTGGGAAAGAAGAGACTTGGGTGAGTAAGAGAGTTAGTTGCACCATCCAAACAGTTGAAGTTGAAACAGAAAGTAAAGGTGTTGTCCTGTGTAGCTCTAAGGGCAGTGGTCCAGTCAAATTTCAGCACAGAACAAGAAAGATATTCATTTCTGAGTCAGAGCTGCCCCCAAGAATTGTCACTGGTGGAATCATGGAGCCTGTGCCTCACACTCTCAAAGGGCCTTAGTGTGAAACCTTGGTTTTTAATCTCCAAGCAAGATTCCTTTAAAATAAATCTTATGCAGTCACTGAGACACCAATAGGACTGAAAGAGGATCTTGCTCATCAGCCAGGCCATAGACCTCTGATTTCTCTCTAAAGCTACATTTCCAAGACTCTATCATATAGCATTTCACCTTAGATTCCTTTTAGTTTGTTTCTGGACCTTCCACATTCTGATACATGCTGTGTTCTCAAGACATTTTATGTATTTGCCCTTTAATTCCTGGACTAAAGGAGCCTTGAGAAAATAAATAATATAATGCTATGATGTAGCTCAGGTACATCCACTTGCAGTTTGGTATTAGGAAAAGGCTGATAGTATCAATCACCTTGACTGGTGGTCTCCTAGTCTCTATTCAATGCCTCTCAGGAACCAGGGACTTCAGTTTTATCCTCTGTTGTAGGCTTCCTCTGTGTTTGGACCAAATGACCTTTAAACTACCTTTAACTTAGACTATCCTATTTATTCTATTGGTTCAGCATGTATCATTATTTAGGATCTACCTATATCTCCATCCATCCATCCATCTATTCATCCATCCATCCATCCATCCCTCTTTCTCCCTTAAATCTTACCCTGAATACTAACTGGGTCCACATGTGCTAGACTTCTCAGCTCAATGGGAGCCTACCAAGGATCCATGGGATGGATGTTCCTCCTGCCAGGCAGAACCACCTTATTCATCAGAATCTTCAGTTGCCTGTTTTCAGAGGATCCAAGTGATTTTATCTTGGATAAACTTGATTGATGAAGGGTTTTCCAAAAAGATTTGCATCAGGAGAAAGTGAGAAGACTTTTTTGTAGGAGTAAATCTAATCCTGCAATTTCTTTCTCTAGTCTGAGTTTATAAGTCCATTATATGTCCTTGGTACAAGCCACTTTTAGATAACAAAGCCACTCACTTCCTTCTCTCCCCTCTTCAGGTTGCTTTCATGAACCTCTGTGGCATTAGATTAGGAGTTTGGGACTAACTGACTAATTGACAACCCCAG
>JAQZBX010036627.1:12193-24018 GCA_029593785.1 Cabassous unicinctus
TGCATCAAACTTTATTTATCAAAGAACATTTTCTGTTATTTTTACATCATGTAAGAAAAATGATTATTATTTGAAAAATGCATTTGATAACTAAAGTATTTCATAACTCAGAGTGTGAAGTAAGAAACTAAATAAGGGGAACTTGATTTAACCCCTTTAGATTAAAAAGTTTCCTTTCCATTAGTATTGATATCATTGATGCTACTTTAAAAACTAGGGTGAAATTGTATTGACACTGTTTGCTGAGGGTTGAGAAAGATGGGTATTTCAGATAACTTCAAATTTTAGACAAAACAAGTGCTGTTATCGAGTTTTGCTGCCCCACGAGGGAAGCAGGGTTAAGAGGGAGGGATGTGGGTTTAGTTTGGGAACACTGTATTCAAGTGCTATGAGAATCTAGGTAGAGATGCTGACTGTATATTTAGAAACGTAACTTGGAGCTATGACCCCACAGCAGGGCTGAGGCAGTGCCTAGAAGGTGCATAGAAGGGCAAAGACTTGGTAAAGGAGGACAGTAGCCCAAGGGACTAGGCAATTAGAACATACAAAGCCAAGGGCAGAATGTCAAGATTCAGGAATTTGAAGGCTACATTTTAGAGGAATGAACCCCCCTCAATTGGTATTTATTTTGAAATTTGGCATACACTGCTACCCAGCTCACATTTTGAAGACCTCTTACTATCTTCCTATGTTCCCCTCTAGCATTGCTTCTCCCTCATGTCCCATGTATACAAATACATTGACATGAACTAAATTAACCCTGCAATATCAATGCCTCTTAAAGTTCTTTAGACATCCTTTATCCATTTGCAAGATACATGGTTGTATTAGTCAGCCAAAAAGGTGCTGATGCAAAATACCAGAAATCTGTTGGCTTTTATAAAGGGTATTTATTTGGGGTAGAAGCTTACAGTTACCAGGCCATAAAGCATAAATTACTTCCCTCACCAAAGTTTGTTGCCACGTGTTGGAGTAAGATGGCTGCTGAAGTTCAGCCTTCCTCTTCCTCTTAAGGCTCTGTAGTCCCAGCTTCTTCCAATATCAGCTGTAGGCCATCAGGCTCTCTAGGCTTTGTCTCTTTCCCTGGGGCTCGATTCTCTCCAGGCTCAGGCTTGCGTCTCTCCACAAGGTCAGCTGTAGATTGTCAGGCAAACGGTTTGTCTCTCTTCCCGGGGCCTCTGCTGTGTCTGTGGAGCTGTCTCTATTCCTCTGTGTTCTTCTCCTGTGTGTTTACTTCCTGGGCTCCAGCTCAAAACTCCAGCATCAAAACTCCAACTCTCTTCTCTGCCATGT
The DNA here is from genome assembly GCA_029593785.1 of Cabassous unicinctus. Lineage (NCBI taxonomy): Eukaryota > Metazoa > Chordata > Mammalia > Cingulata > Chlamyphoridae > Cabassous > Cabassous unicinctus. Next base: position 13,487 of record JAQZBX010036627.1, read on the forward strand.
GGTTTTCTCTATGAGTCCCTACCCACCAAAGGGGAGGTAACTCAACGTCCTACTGATGTGGCCCAATCAAAGCCCTAATCATAATTTAATCATGCCCAGGTATAGACCAATTTACAAACATAATCCAATATCTATCTTTGGAATTCATAAACAATGCCAAACTGCCACAATGGTATTTGCAAAACTATTAAGCAATCATATACATTGGGAAAAATTGCCATGGAGAATGCAAATATATAATCAAGGGTCTGTTACTTGTAGTTCCAATTGCTATAGGTAGGTGCATTTTTTGGGAGGGCTAATATAGTGGAAAAACTAGATGTCTGGAAATTCATGTGCCTTTGGCTTAGGAAATCTTCTCTTTGGAATGCATAACCAATCATAGTCTATTTTTTGGAACACAACCTCACCCATGAGATAGCTTGTCTGCTGATTCCTCAGTTACATTTTTGTCAATAGTGTGTGAATGCAAAGTAACACTCATGCCATGGATCATTCTTTTCATGCCAGTCCCACTATGTTCCGGTGCCAGTCCTACTATATTATTATCACCCTCAGTCAAGCCTGCCCCTCCACTAGACTGCATGTTTCTCGAGATCAGGGCTATGACTTGCTCATCTCTGCATCCTGGGCATTTTGTACAACCTCTGCTATACAGTAAAATTATTGATTGAATGGATATTTTAAATGTAGTTCTGCTCTGCCATTAATATCACTGGATCCTGCCAATCATGAGGGAGGATTCTCTATAATAATTTCAGGCATTAGAACCAATGTTTTTACACTTGTTTGATAATATTTATTTAACCCCTACTGTTTGCCAGACTCTGTATTAGACATTGTGGGCCAAAGGTTGAATAATACACAGTCCCTGCTCTAAAGGATTCATATTATTTTGTGTAAAATATAGACACATAGAGAATTAAAATACAATTTTGGTAAATGTAATGATAAAGATACATTATTTACCAGAAAAGATATTTAATCTAATATAGATTTGTTCTGGTCAAGGAAAGATTATTGGAAAATGTAACATCTGAATGGAGTCAAAAGGCTGGGGTGGTCAGGCAGTGGATCTTGAGGCCCCCTGTCCATGAATGTTTCCTGCTGCACGACCCTGCAGACCCTCAGTTCTCTCTGGTTTTCAAGCAGCTCTAAGTCCAGGACCTTGAGCTTGCACTATTTCAACGGACTTATCCAACCATGCTACTGTCTCATCTCTTGCCCCTGGCACAATTTCTCCCTATTTAATGGTGCTCCCTACAGCAGCAGCCAAGTCTTCAGAGCGTCCTGCCCACAGCAGCAGGGCAAAGTTCTGGATTACTCTGGGCGGGTCTGTTAACTGGCCCCCCTCTCCATTCAACAGGGCACACTAATTTCTTAACACTACTGGTATCCAGACACTGGATGAAATGCAGTTTCCTGTCATCTAATTTCATGAGGAAGATTTTAGACCATGCCAATTTAGTAATGTCACTTAATACTCTTTGGGGCCCATTTTCCTTTCAGTGTGAATATACTCAGACTGCAGATTTCTAAATTTTTAGTAGTCTTTACTATTGGTTGACTTCTGAGACTATTCATCAGTTTTGTTAGTCAACTTCACTCCTTTGTTCCATAAATCAAACAGCCCCATTAAAGCCTTCCTGGAGCTTCAGCCCAGTCCTTGAATTGACGATTGAATTCAAGACATAAATGAAACTTGAACCTAAGGATCCAAAACCTGAGCAAGAATTTACAATTTGAATAAAGCTGAGCAATCTGGTTCTGACCTTAGCAGAGAAGAAATAAGTCTCAGTCTGCTGCCCACTCTACGCCACAATTAAAAATCAGTTAAAATGTTTACGGATATTTCTTTAAAAATTGAAAGAAAGAATTATATTGCAACAAAATAGATGAAAATACTCTTTACCTAGCTCCCCAAATTTGTACTCATCTTTGCAGAGATGCTGCTCTTAATTTTTTCCCTCTCCTCCCCTCCCCTCCCTTCCTCTCCTCTCCCCCTCTCTTTTCCTCCCCTTTCCTCTCTTTTCCTCTTTTCTTCTCTTTTCTGTCCTCCCTCTCTTTCTTTCTCAACTGCTCCTTTAAGCTGTTCAGAAGATCTCGGTGTTTGTTGCTTTTGTTTCTCTTTTCCCATTCTTCCGCATTTCCAGTTCATTATTTTTCTTCCCAAGTGGTTCTCTGTCTTTCTTAGTTTAAATCTATCTAGGCTTTCTAGTATTCTTTTAGTTCTCCTTTTTACCCATCATCCAGTTCTATACAACAACAACAAAAACCTCCTATAAGTCAGCAGTGAGGGGTGGGGCACAGAGGCAATAAAATGTTCTTTGCCCCAGAGCTCACAAGATTTTGTGAAGCTCGTATAAGATCCCCAAATTTAGGAAGCTAAAATAATTTATTTATTCAACACCTATGTATTCAGTACCTGCTATATGACAGGCCTTAGGCCAAGTCCTGAGTAGAAAACAGGGGAAGTTGCCCTCCCACTGTTTAAAGAGCTTGCAGACTCACGTGAGAAGAAGATGAGTAGAAAGTCTACTGAATGCAGGCCGGAGATGATAAGGGAAGAATCTCAGAGAGTTTCAGGAGACCCTTAGGAGGGGCATCTGCCCTGGTGGAAGGGATCCAGAAAGGCTTTTCATTAAAGTGATGATTTTGTTGAGAATTATATAGACATTAGCCAGGCAAAAATAGTGAGTAGAAGATGTATTATCTTTATAGTGAATTAGGCACTAAGAAGGGAAAGAAAGTGTGTGAGAAAAATTACAAGGAGTTGGATATTGCAACAGCATACAGTTCAAGGCATGGAGTAATAAGGAATGTGGCTGGAAGGGAGGGAAGGGCTGTGTACTGGATCTCTGAGTTTTCCTTGTAAGTTGACATATCTTAGGAATGCAAATGACATAAATTTGAATTTTTAATGGCTCACTCTGACTGCAATGTGGTGGATGGGTTTGAATCAAACAAGGCTGGTAAAGAGAAATAAGTTAAGAAGTCATCGTAATAATTGAGCAAGAGATGAGGAGGCCTTGAACTAGGGCTGTGGAAGTCAGCATAGAAGGGATGAAATGCATCCCAGAAATATTTAGGAGGTAAAACTGGTATGGCTAGGTGTTTGATTAGGTAAGTAACATGTATGGAGGGAAAAAAGTCAAGACAACAAATTACTGGGTGGTTGGAGGTATACAAAATAGAGAATACTAGAGGTGCAGCTTGTTTGTGCTAAAGATTTACAGCTTGTTAATACTAGGAGGATAGATGGATAGATATGTTCAGCTGGCAAGGGGATATTTAAGTCTCAAGTGAGTTCTGAGCTGTGAATGTAGATGTGCAAGTTAACAGCAGATTTGTGGTTTTTGAAACCATAGGAGTGGCTGGGATTAGACTGGAGGGTGCATAAACTGGTAAGTGCCTTACGACAGGTTTCAGGGAACTCCATTTGGCATTTGAAGGAAGAAGTTCAGACCAAAGGGAAGAAAGACCTAGCACAAGGATAGATGAATGAGGAAAGTGGGTGTCATGGAAACCAACAGATACGTAATTTAAAGAAGATGGAATGATTAATATTGTGAAATGTAGAAGAGAAGTCCAGGAAGATGAAAACTGGGAAATACTCATTTTATCTCTGGGCACAGAGATGCAGTTAGAAAGCTACTGTAGATCTTAGAAGGAGTAATTTCAGTAGAATGGTGGGGCTGAAGCAGATTGCAGTGGTTGAGGTGTAAATGAGAGGTGAAGCAGAGGAGACAGGAAATGTAGATGAGCCGCCATGATATTTGACTAAGAAGGGATGAGAGCTGTTGAACTGTAACCACACTTCAGTGGTAACTGAAACAATTTCTTTGTAATTTGTAATTTCTTGTTTTATTGAATTTAAATAAAATCTACTTCTTCACTGCTGTGAAAGTTGAAGTGTAGACATTTTAAGAAAAATTTTCAAAGTTACACACCTAATTAACACAGAGTATGGATTAAAACTCAATCATATTCATATCATGCCAATTTGCTAACACAAAATATTTATGCACAGATTTATTTAAATATTTTTAGATATTTAAACTGTTTGATTTTAAAAACTCAAAAGGTAAAAAAAAGGTCATACAGTGAAAAGTTAGTCTCTCTTCTACTCCCAACCCCCAATACTCAACTCCATTTCTGAGACAACCCTAGTTACTAGTTTCTAGTAACACTAGTAACCCTCATGTAGATGTTATATGGTTTTCAGAGGTTTAATTATACAGAAGTAATGACTTAAGTACCCCACTATTTGTGACAAGTGAGGACCACCTATTCTTTAGTTGCTTTCTCTGTTTATCAAGAAGTGATCATCCGTCTCTCTAAAGTTGGCAAATCACATTTTCTTTTCTTAAGAAAGCCTGATCTTCCCTTGTTTTATCAAATGTAAATGATAATCCATATAAATTATAGACTAAAATAACTTTGGAATCTATTAGTGATTTATGGGGCAAAGTAAAACAAGCCAAAAATTTTGTTGATAGAACTGTTTTTAGTCACATGTTCCTTTGATAATTCCCTTCTTCCAGCAGCTATCACCTCTAATTCCTAGAATTTCAACATAAAATAGAATGTTGTGAAAACATCTCACCCATCCCAAGAGCATCCCTGTATCTTTCCGCATCCCTGAAATATCTGTTTCCTAATAGCAATCTAGATGACTAAATTGTTTAGTTTTAGATTACCAAGGAGGATCAAATGGCCTCAAATTGTTCCTCCGAAATGCTGGGAATGAGTTTAGGAGCAGGACTCAAAGAAGTTATTATTTCTTCAAACCCCTAGATTAAACCACTCTTTCCCTTAATTCTTCTCCCAAAGGGGTTACAAACCTATTATTTTCTTTACTCTTTCTCCATCATATCAACCCAGTCAAGTTTAAAACACTGCAGATGCTGCACAGCGTTTTTCTGGGAAAAGAGCACAAGGCGTGGACTCTTCCCTCAGGCAGTGGCTGGGGCCTAGTCAGGGCGACACCCACCTGTCTTCCGGGTCTGACGCCTGTGGGCATGGGCGCCTCCACTGGCTTCCGTTCACCCCCCAGCGCCTTTCTGCCTACCGGAAGTGGCTCACTGGGCACGTGCATTCCACACCCGGCTCCACCAGGAGCCTGGGTTCCTACTCATTTAAAGTTTAATAGGCTGAGATTGTTTACCCCAAGACCGCTAATCATTCGCTTTACAGAGAAAAAACAAAAACAAAACAAACAAAACTCTGCATGGGTGTCCCCTGAAAAAGCGCCAGGGTGGCTCCATTAGTCTTCTCCCCCCACTCAGGTCTGACCTCCAATTTGCAAGTCAGGACCGCTCGGAGTCTCCTCCAGAGTTTACTCTGGCTTTGCTTGCCCACTCATAGTTCACCATCTTCCAGGTCCTCACAGTTGTGCTCCTCCTGGACCTCGCCAGCGTGGGCTCTGAGGGCGTTAGCATTCTGAGGCTTTCTAATCGGCAGGGGGTCCACTGGGAGGAAAGGATAGTGGGCAAAGATTTCAGCTAGAAGGCTTTACTGCAAATAATGCCGTTCTTTGCTAATTCTTTTGATATTTTTTGAAATTATTGATTACTTATTATGATTTGTTATTTTTGTTAGTTTTTATTTTATACTCTTCAGAGCTTGCATTTCTTGAAGACCCACCATGTAATATGCGTTGTTAGGCATTTAAGTTTTCACAGCAAAATTTTTGCTGTAAAATGAAAAAAAAAAGGGGGGGGATTTCTTATTTCTAATTTTCAGCTGTGGAACTCATCTTCAGGAAGGTTAATAAATACTCAGAGTTACAGACCAGTAATATTGCAAATGTCTGAGTACCCAAGCAGTTTGAGTTTTCTCCAAGAAGGGCAGTGAGTAATACTAAGTGAAGTGTTATTGTGGTTCAATAAATTAAGGTTATCAATGGGTTCTGTGCTAACCATATTTTGTTTATTTAAGTAAAAATATCCGTAAATTGAATGATGGTGGGATAAACAGATTACAGAGCTTCATTCCTCGAGTGTGCTAAGAAAGCCTAAAAAACCTACCAAATGCCATTTGAACAGACAATAAATGTTAAGGAGTCAATCAAATTAAGTTATATAGGAGAAATAGTGCAAGATATTTGTGAAGTCTGAACGGAGAAAGTTCTAAATGGGTGCAGTACAGACACTGAGTCATTTTTTTAAGAAAATGGGAGAAGATGACTTTGGGTTTCTGATAGACCACAAGTGACTCATCATTATGAGGGCAACAAAGACCTGGTCAGTGTGTAATTCTGCAAATGTGACATTTTAGAGAGGGACCCCAGCAGGTGAGGTGACTCTTGTGGTCTAGAAAACTGAGGGATGATGTTGCACTGTTGAATCCCATAAATGGAGCCTTGTAGAAACATACCCAGCATGGAATTGCCAGCACCTAGGAAACTGAGGTACAACCTCATGGTCCTGGTCAAGCCAATTAGCTGTCAAGGAAAACCTAGGGTAAGTTAGACATAAAGAAAACTGAGGGTGAGGGTTAAAATATGACCAGATTTATGTTTCAGGTTTAGCACAGCTGATCTCTACCATCAAAGGGAGCAAAGCTGGATGCTAGACAGGTGAAATTTAATGCGGTAGGAAGCTTCAAATCCAGTATGCTTGGGAAGCTGGGGAAAAGAGAAGCACAATCTCTGATTATAGAAAACTATCACAGTTGCCACAGAATATCCCATATCTCCCAATTGCCACATGACACCAGCTCAGCTGTCTGAGACAAGTGGATCACTGTGTACCTGGCCAGGCAAGGAGGAGCACAGACAAGGAAGTTCATGATAACAGCAGGAGTGTGGTAAGTCATTTTTGGAATTGCATGCAGATGGTATTTTGGTTGGGAAATAAGTGCATCCTCCCAGTCTTGGGCTGTTCCCCCTGTGTGGGGCCAACTGGCCCTTATAAAAGGACACTCCACCACAGAGATGCCATCATCTTGACACTCAGTTGTAGATCCTCTTTGGAGACTCTGGTGAGTACAAATCTTAGAAGGCTTTCTGGATGGTCTTAGAGTTAAACTGAGGGGCAGAGGAGAAATGACAATTTATTATTACCAAATAATGCTTATATAGGGGGGAAAGAAGATGATGAGATTTGGGGGCAAAAATAATTACAAAATATTTTAACTGGCATTTGGCAGGCTATCTTGAAGGTGATGAGGGAAATGAAGTCAAAGGACAAACTTAGACTGAAATTGAATAAGATACAGGAGATGCTGTCCTGTTCCTGGCTTCACATCAGTTCCAAAGCATCCCTCTCGGAGTGCATTCCCCTTGGGTGCTGGGTTTGAGCCTATAAATTTCCTCCTATAACCCACAGCTCAGTAGCACGGTCAGCTCAGTTAAACCTGTAACCAGAGACCCATAGGAGATGATTTAAAGTAGAGATTTGTTTGGGAATTGGTTAGAATTTTATTATCTGGGTTCTTCTCATCCAGACAGTATTTGCATTCACACAACACTTGCTCCTGCCTCATAGGCAGTTTTGTCTTTAGAAACTGGTTAAGTAGGAGATTTGCCAGAAAAAACTGAACAGTTCAGGGCAGGAAGTCCTAAAAGGGTAGGGTGAAGAAACTACACAGAATCATAAAGATAATATATTAGGGATCAAAGTAGATGCTAGGGCACTAGAGAGTTTATAGCCCAGCTAATTGTTCAGCCAACAAAAATGTCTCTCTTATGAAGGCTATAACTTGTTTTGTTTTCAGATTCCCTGACACCCAGGAAAGATGTCTTACCAGCAGCAACAGTGCAAGCAGCCCTGCCAGCCACCTCCCGTGTTCATCCCTAAATGTCCTGAGCCGTGCCCACCCCCAGTGTGTCCGGTGCCATGCCCACCCCCAGTGCATCCTGAGCCGTACCCACCTCCAGTGTGTCCAGTGCCATGCCCAACCCCGCAGTGTCCTGAGCCATGCCCACCCCCAGTGCATCCTGAGCCATGCCCACCTGTGCTGTGCCCTCCTCAGCCCTACCATCAGAAGTGTCCACCCAAGAGCAAGTAACAGCACCAGGATTCAACGGGACCATGAAACAAAAAGATCCATTGGCTCCTCCCACTTCCAGAACACCATCCTTCCTCAGCTATGGTGACAGACGGCACCTTCCCCAACCTTCCACCTAAGTTAGAGCTGGCAGAAAAAAGGCTTAGTTCCTGAAGTTGATTTCATGTTGCTGGAAGATGAGAGGCAGGATTAAGTTCTAAGCTCTTGCAGTGCAGCACAGCCTGTTCTCTCTTCCATCTGTCTGTCTGTACTCTAGGCATTGATCTCTATCCTGTGAACAATTGTAACTATTCCTCTGCTGCTCCAATAAAAGCACGTGTTTCATGGATTGAACCCATATTACTTTTGTTTTCAGTCTGTGTTTTTACTTCCTTCAGATGAACGTTCCTTTCTTTTCCTGTTGAATTATTAGATTCAGGCTTTGCCATCACTCAATCTTAAGTGAAAATGTCTTAAGCTTTGGGTACATCAAAGAATTCATTTTTATTGGTTTTAACCAATTTCAACACTTTTTACTGCTTGTGATTTTGAAAAAAATACTTGAAATCCCTTAACTTCACATTCCTCATTTGTAAAAAGTAGGAAACGATGCTGTCATCAACTCAGTGTACTATAGTATTTCATTCATTCATTTGCAAACGCTTTTGACTGCCTGTTATATGGCAGGTAGTGTCTTATGTGCTGAGAAAGAGGATAATGTTGACCAAACTCCTTGCCTCCTTGCTATGTAGACAATGCATAAATCAACAAATATGAAGACATGTAATATAAATCCAGGAAGTGATACTTTACATGAATAAAAATAAAGAAAAATAGGAAGGAAAAGAAGAAGGAGGACTACACACTCTTGCAAAGATTGCTGGGGAATGCTTCTTTTAAGTGACATTTGGACAGAGACTTTACTAAAGCCAGAAGGGACTCATGGTGATATTTGGGGATAGAGTGTTTCAAGGAGAGGACACACATGTATGCAAAGGCACAGCCAAGGAGGAGCCAACAGTCCCTTGAGGCTTGGAAGCAGGGAGCAAGCCAAGAGAGGAGGCATTGAGGCTGCAGAGGTCACCATGAGAGCAGCTGTGGCCATGGGAACTGTGTTGGATTATCTAAGTTTCATGGTGATAATGAGCTGTTGGTGAAAGGGACAAAATCTTACTTCTCGTAAGTTTCAGCTACCATATAATTGCTTTTGCCCAGGAGGTAATCCTTGGTAATATGTGTGAGCTTCATTCACTCAATGGGTGCCTTAAAGGCAAAGAACTGAGAGTTTTAGATATAGAAGAAATTCCATCTCAAGACTACACCACCTAGTTTTTTTTCTTTAGGATTTTCCAGCATGCTGGTCTCCTGTAAGGATTTCAAATGTAAGACCTCAGCATCAACTATTGCCAGGATTTCCAGCCTGCCTACTTCCCCAAAGAAATTTGGACTCAAGACTTCAATTCTTAGAAAAATTTCCCATCCTTACGTATTTCTGTCTGCCATACAGAATTTGGACTTGCCAGATCCCGCATATGCATGAACAAATTCTTTAAATTAAATCGCTTTAATCATATATGCATATACTGTTGGATGTGTTTCTCTGTAGAACCCTAATACTGCATTTTTAATGAGCAGAAAGCAAACACCATCAATACAGAATTCGATACCCAGCAAAATTGTCTTTCCAAAATAAAGACTTTTTCAGAGAAATAAAAACTTAGATAATTCATTACCAATAGATCTCTACTACAAGAAACCAGTATGTCCATTATTCTGAAAGAATATGAAGCGAAACAGAAAGTTGGATAGAAATTTTACAAAGAAAGATAAGCACTGTATTTTTCTTACTTTTAAGTATTCAAAGAGCTAATTGCCTAAAGAAAAAATATTAGCGATGTAGTATGTGCTCATAGCATATGTAAAATTTGTGACAACAGTAACACAACGGATGGGAGGGAAAAATTAATAGCATCACCCTGTAAGGTTCTTACACTCCACATGAAGTCATATAATATTATTTGGAGATTGACTGTGATTACTTAAAGATTCAAACTGTAAACTGTAAGGCAAACATGAAAAAGGTAAGAAGTTTATTTCATAAAGAGCAAAAATAAGTAAAGTTCTAAGTGCCTTAAAGACCATCTCATCAAGACACTTAGATTTACAAATGAAGGAAATGACTCCAGGTATTAATAGATTTGTTCAAAATCACACTGTTGATGAAATGTCAGGGATAAGAATTCTCAAATTTTCACCCTGAATTCATCTCATTTCACAAATAATCAGGAGAAATGATTCACTAACAATTGCCCTCAAATAAACTTTCCCCTCTAAAAAACATGTGTTGTTTAATAGAAAAAAACACTTTATGAAGATCAAATCGTGTCCTTAGATTTGTGAGATCTGGCTCCCAGATTTGCCTCTTTGGGGTGTTTGGATTTTCACTTCCTTTTGTCTTATTTCTTTCATTAATTAAGGAAAATAGTTATAGTTGATTATCTCTGAAGACCTGTTTATTTTTAATTCTATTTTTTTAATTC
>JAQZBX010036628.1:0-24109 GCA_029593785.1 Cabassous unicinctus
ACTTTTCTCTATTTGCTTTCCCATTTCATTGTAGGTACTGCACTTTTTTATTCCTGTTACTCTACACTATTTACAAGAATTAACCACTCATTTTCCTAGGTCTTATATGATTCCTCTTCTTTTACTATTATTATTACTATTATCCTTTTTCTTTTCTTAACTTTTGCTTTCTGTTGCTAATTTCTTTCCTTCAAGGGAATGTAGAAAACAGTAAGGAAATAGAACAAGAAGAACAAAGTGTCAAAGAGAAAAATTAACACACACACCAAAACAGTAGCTAAATAAAACCCTAGAGAGAGAGAAGCTAATCAATTGAATCAGCCCATCAAGATAAAAAGATGGCCAGAGAGCAACAAAAAATTACAAACCATGCCAAGAAACAGGAAGACATGGCCCCACCCAATGAACAAAACAAAAATCAGGAAGAGGTGCAGAATAACAATTAATCAAAGTTGTCAAAACAAATATCATGGACCACCTTAATGAAGTGAAGGAAGAGCAAGGATATTAAGACACTGGGAGAACATACTGAAGAAATTGTAAACATACATAGAAAGATAACAGATATGATGGTGAGGAATGGCACTATCCAAGAAATCAAAACAGCACTGGAAGCACATAACAGCAGATTTGAATAGGCAGAAGAAAGAATTAGTGATGTGGAAGACAGTACATCTGAAGTCAAACAGATAGTAGAACTTCTAGATAAAAAGAGAGAAAAAGTCCAGCATGGACTTACGGATTTGAATGACAACAAAAAATGCGCAAACTTATGCATTATAGGTATCCCAGTGGAAGAAGAGAAGGGAAAGGGGACAGAAGGAGTGTTGGAGGAAATAATGGCTGAAAATTTCCCAACCCTATAGAGGGAGATAGATATACATATCTGGGAAGTGCAGCACATCCCAAACAGTATAACTCCCAATAGGCATAGTCCAAGACATATACTTGTCAAACTGTCCAATGCTCAAGACAAAGTGAAAATACTGAAGGCAGCAAGAGAAAAGAGAACCATCACATACAAAGGAGCTCAATAAGATTAAGTCCTTATTTATCATCTGAAACCATGGAGGCAAAAAGGCAGTGGTATGACATAGTTAAGGTACTAAAATAAAAAAAACATCCAGCCAAGAATACTCTATCCAGCAAAGCTGGTATTCAAAAATGATGGAGAGTTCAAAATATTCACAGATAGAAATTAAGAGTGTAAGCCAATAAGAAACCTGCCCTTCAAGAAATAATAAAATGAGTTCTTCAGGTTGAAAAGAAAAAGGAGAGAGAGAGTTGAGGGAGAGTGTAAGAACTAAAAAGACAAAAAATAAAAAATAAAAAGAACATATGACATACATAAACACAAAGAAAATATGGCTAATGTAAGTAATCCCTTGAGAGTAATAACATTGAATGTTAATGGATTAAACTCACCATTCAAGAGACACAGATTGGCAGATTGGATAAGGATATATGACCCATCTATATGCTGTGTACAAGAAACCCACCTTAGACCCAGGGATTCAAGGAGGCTGAAAGTGAATGGCTGGAAAACAATCTTACAAGCAAACAATAACCATAAAAGGTCAGGATTAGATATACCAATATCAGACAAAATAGACTTTTAATGCAAAACTATTGTAAGAGACAAAGACAGACACTATATATTAGTAAAAGGGGTAATCTTTCAAGAAGAAAGAAGAATCATAAACATTTATGCACCTAAGCAGGGCACCTCAAAACACATGAGGCAAACACTGGAAAAACTAAGTGGAGAAATAGATGTCTCTATAATTTTAGTGGCAGACTTTAATACACCATTATTATGATTAGACAGAAAATCTTGACAGAGAATCAATACAGAAACAAAAACCTTAAATAATACACTAGAGGATCAGGACCTAATAGACATATACAGAACACTACACCAAAATACAGTGGGATATAGATTCTTGAATGCAAACAGATCAATCTCAAGATAGACTACATGCTAGGCCATAGAAAGTTTCTCAATGAACTCAGAAAGATTGAATTTATACAAATTAATTTCTCTAACTACAATGGAATGAAGCTGGAAATCAGTAAGGGCCAGAGAACCAGAATAGGCACAAAGATATGGAAGTTAAAAAACACACTCTTAGACAAACAGTTCAACTAGGAAATCTCAAAAGAAATCAGTAACTACTTGAAACAAATGAAAATGACATATCAAAACCTATGTGATGCAGCAAAAGCTATACTGAGAGGGAAACTCATAGCCATAAATGCATATATCAAAAAATAAAAAAGAGCTAAAATTGAAGACCTAAGTGCACACTTAGAAGAATTAGAAAAACAACAACAAACTAACCCAAAGGAAGTAGAAACAAAGAAATAACAAAAATTAGAGCAGAAATAAAGGAAATAGAATACAAAAAAAAAAAAGGACTAGAAAAAATAAACACAACCAAAAGCTGGTTCTTCATGAAGATTAATAAAATTGACAAATCCTTAGCTAGACTGACAAAGAAAAAAGAGAAAAGATGCAAATACAGAAAATAAGAAGCAAGGAAGGGGCTACCACCACTGACCCCACAGAAATAAAGAGTATCATAAGAGGATATTTGAAAAGGCCACCAAGCCCACTCAACTAGGAGAGAATGGTGTCTTCAAAAAATGGTGCTTGGATAACTGGATATCCATATCCAAAAGAATGAGAGTGGAACACCATCACACATCTTACACAAAAATCAACTCAAGATGGAACAAAGATCTAAATATAAGAGCCAAGATTATAAACACCTTGGAAGATAATGTAAGAAAGCATATACAGGACCTGGTAATAGGAAATGGCATCATGAACTCCACATGCAAAGCATGATCAGTGTAAGAAAAAATAGATAAATGGGACCTCCTCAAAGTTAAAACTTTTTGCACCTCAAAGGAGTTTGTTAAGAAAGTGAAATGACAGCCTACCCAATGGGAGAAAGTATTTTATAACCATATTTATGATAGGAGCCTAATATCTAGCATATATAAAGAAATGCTATATCTTGAAAAGAAAAAGAAAAACAAGCCATTTAAAAATGGGCAAGTTTCTAGGAATTTGTCCATTTCCTCTAAGTTATCATTCTTGTTGGATTATAATTTTTCAAACTATCCTCTTATGATACTCTATTTACAAGTGTTGGAGAGGATGTGGAGGAATGGGAACCCTCATCCACTGCTAGTGGGAATGTAGAATGGTCCAGGAATTGTGGAGGATAGTTTGGTGGTTCCTCAAAAAACTAACTATACATCTGCCATATAATCCAGCAATTCCACTTCTGGGCATATGCTCAGAAGAATTGAAAGCAAAGACACAAACAGATATATGTACACCAATGTTCATAGCAACATTATACACTATTGCCAAAAGTTGGAAACAACCCAAATGCCCATCAACAAATGAATGGATAAACAAAATGTGGTACATACATATAATGGAATATTACTCAGCTGTAAGAAGGAATACAGTGCTAATACATGGGATAACGTGGATGAATCTTGAGGACCTTATGTTGAGTGAAGCAAGCCAGGCATTGAAGGATGAACAGAACATGATCTCACTGATATGAATTAAGCAAATTGAGCAGACTCAGAGAGCTATTGTCTGGATATAGGTTTACAGGAAACAGAAAGGGAAAAGGTTGTGAGCCAACACCCATACGGATGTAATCTATGGTAAGGTGAAAGTGTGTAGTTGCATATTGAAAGGATATGACAGGAGGGTAGTGATATTATTGGGTTGGGTGGTGCAGGTTTGACAGGGGGGTTGAATAGGGAGGGTGGGTTGAAAGGTCCAGGGAATTGGGGGGAGGCTTGGGAGAGGGATCAGGTGAACACTGGGGATTTGTGAGTATGTGGTTGAAAGTACAAAGTTGGGAATGCTTTTATGGCATTCACCTTGAGCAGGCTTCTAGGGAGTGTGTGAGTGATCATTTTGTCATAATATGTTGTATCAGTGGGTGGAGAACCGCATAATGAGTGGGTCTCCCATATGCAGGAGGCCCAATTTGTTCACAAATAGAGAGGCATGGGTGGTTCCTAATAGGGGAGGACAAACCAATGAGTCAAGATCTCAGTGTTGTTGCATGTAACTATGAATCTTTAATCTTGACATCCAAGGAGTGAAACCAGGGTGTCACCATGGGCCTCAAGGGGAGGGGAAGGGAAGAATAGAGAGAGTTGGAGGAGAGTGTAAGAACAATTGAACTGTTCTATATGATCTTACAATGATGGACACAAGCCATGTTAAATAAAATCAAAATATATAAAAGTGTACAGTCTAAAATGTAAACCATAATGTAAACCACTGACCATGTTTAGTAGCTCTGTTTCACTATTTGTATATCAGTCATGACAAAGGTACCCTACACATATAAAAAGGTATTAATATGGGAAGGAGGAAAACGGGAGGATGCTGGGTATATGAGAGTTCCCTGTATTCTCTATGTGACTTTACTGTGGCCTAAAACTTCTTTGAAAATGAAATGAAAAATAGTAAGACACTGGGGAATGAATGGAAGAAATTGGCACTGTACAGAGAGACATCAGATATTACAGTGATGAAAGGTAAAATGTCAAAAAAAATTTTAAATATTTTTCATTAGTTTTTAATATCCCACTCTTTTAATTTAATTTAATTTTTAGTTTTAAAATTTTTTTTATGTATTTTATTTATTGTATTTAAACTTATTACTATTTCATTTTGACACATATCTCACATCTTCTACAATAGTTCCCTAAAAATGGATTTAAAAAAAAACCCTAAATACCAAGAAACATAAAGCTTCTAGAAGAAAATGTAGGAAAACATCTTGAAGACCGTGGTAGGTGGTGGATTCTGAAAGGAGATGAGGAGGACTGAGACAGATTATTGATTTTTAATGTGTATGGAAGTTTTAATTAACTTTACTGTAAAAGTGTGGAAATGTATAGAGTTGACGGTAACACTTTATAGTGAGAACAGTTGGTTTATAAATGTGAATATGGCTGGAAAGGGTAGTATAAGAATGCAAACGTCAATTGAAAGAGAGCTGAAGAAAAATCTTAGACTGAATAACACAGTAAACCCAAAGGTGGATGAAATTGTGACTGATGGTACAGATGCAATAGTGTCATTTGTGAAGTAGAGCAGATGTATATCACTATTGCAAGGTGGTTGGAATGTGGAGAAGCATGGGAAAAATACAACTGGAATGACCTATGGACTGTGGTTAACAACAAAAATATAATATTCATGCATCTATGCCAAAGATATACTTTGTTGATAATGGGGGAGTACAGAAAAAGCATGCCAAATGTACTTTGTGAACCTAGTAATAATCTGATATTGTCTCAAAACCTGTAATAATTTTTCCACCATAGTGTGGTGTGTTGATAGAGGCCTGTTGTATGGGAATTCTGCACGTATACATGATTCTTTTGTAAGTTCACAAATTCTGTAATAAAAATATATTTTAAAAAATAATAATAGGGTGGGTTGGGGTAAAAATATACCAAAAGTATGATGTGGACTATAGTTAGTAGTAAGATTTTCATAATATTCTTTCATAATCTGTAACAAATGTCTCACAAAAATGCAAGGTATTGGTGATGGATTGATGTATGGGACTCCTGTATGATGTTATGTATGTTTGCTTTGTAAGTTCACAACTTTTACTATACACTTATTGTTTATGTATGTTCATGTACAAGTGATACAAAAATAATATTAATAGGGTGGGTTGGGGAAAATAAATTAATTGTAAGATACTTTGGTGAGTTGTAATATTTTGAGGATGCTCTTAAATCATTAGTTAAAAATGTTTCACAACAATGCAAGGTATAGGTGGTGGGGTGAGGCATGAGAGCCCTGTATGATGCTATGTGCATTTGTTTTGTAAGTTCACAGCTATTACTATACACTTATTTATGTATGTTTTTGTATGAGTCCCATACCTAGTGAATTTTTAAATATGAGGTAAAAATATTATTGTTAAGTTCACATGTAGATGATATTCCTTCTCTGTCATGTGTTGCACTTAGAATTTCCTGATCATGAATAAACCCCCCTTTGACAATTTGGGGAAAACTCTACATGAGGGGTTCTTAAACTTTTTGTTCCATGGACCCCTTTGCCCATCAGGTGAAAACCATGGACCCCTTCTGAGAATGAAGAGGGCAGATAGTTTTATGACACTCAACTTTGGCATGTCTTTAAATTAACCTTTAGTATAATTCAAAATTAATTCAAGTTCACAGACCCCATGAAATCTTTCTGTAGACCCTCTGTGGGTCCATGGACCCCTGGTTAAGAACCCGTGCTCCACACCCTGCCCCTCATGCCTTTCCCTCACCATCTGACACACCTCTCAGGAAAGCTGAGGAATCTGCAGGAGTTTCTCTGTTCTCCCATAGAAATAATATTGCTTACCCAGAATTAGTAGTTTTAGTCCGAAATGGCACTCCCTCTATAGGCAATGAGCACCAACTGGATATTATTAGTGATGGTGGAACAAAAGCAGGAAATGATGTAAGCAGGTGTGTGGGGGGAGACAAAGAAGAGAAAAATAATTATAGGAATATAAGTGATTTCTCCTCAAAATAGGGCGTGGACTGGGCATATAACAATGAAAATGAGAAAAAAAATTCTCTCCTCCTGGAGCTGATATTTTAGGTGGTGGGGGTGGGGGATAGTGAGCAGGGAAATGAAACAGAACAAGAAGATGTCATGCAATGAAAAATTAAGGGAGAAGAAAGCACAGGGAAGAGCAGGAGTAATGGGTGTGGGAAAGGGGGGTTCGAGAGAAGAGGTCAGGGAATCCCCTCTGAAAAGGGGACATCTGAGCAGTGAAACAACCTGTGGACAAGGACTGTAGGATGAAGGGATGGGACAGGTGATGGGAGAAGTGGGTGTGAGAGTGGTTTCTTTGAAAATCAGTCAGAGGCCAGAGAAGACTAAATGCAGTGAAAGAATGGTCAACAAAAGGGTTGGGGGGAGGGTAAATGCTGTCACCAGGGAAAAAACTTTAATTTTGTTTAAGAGAACAGTAGCTATGGTGTGGGGTAAAGGAAACAGCAGGAAAAACAGGTGGAGACCCTGACAGGGACTCTTTAAGATGAGGATGTTGATTGCTGCACTGGGGCGTGGGTGTGAGTGGAGCACTGGAGACAGAGAGGAGGAGTCAGCTCTAGGACCTGCTCTGCAGAGACTCAGAGGCTGCTGATGCCTGTGTCTGTTCCTTCCCTTCCCTCTCTTTAGTGAGAGTTTTGTCTCCAGCTTTCAGGCCAGAGTCTGTCCTCAAGTTTCTGGTACTCTTGGTCACCTTTCATATCCCTGTTCTTGGGAGGAAAAAGCTGATGGGCTCTTTGTGCCTGGGTAAGGTCTGTCTCCTTCAGTGCTCCTCTGGGATTCACTGGATGAGACCCACAAGGATCTGAGGCATTTGCTTTGGGTAGCTTTACATCTACACAAAAGCATGCTCCAGTCTCCTACCTGGATGGACTGAGCCTGGCCACCAGCATTTTGGGAGCTGAGGAGGGGGAGGATGAGGTGGGCTCAGTCTATAGGCTTTCACTTGGGCTCTGCTTTCAGTGGGCTTCTCACCCCCACATCCCCTATGCCTGTGATTATAAATTCACAGACTTGTTTTTTTTATTTCCCATCTTGTGCAAAGCTGGTATGGAAAAGGGGACAGTTACTCTCCTATATATCTAACTCCTTCTTTGGGGGATTTGGTGGCCTTTCCTTCTATTTCTGTTTTCAGCCTCATTTCTCAACTCTACCTTTGAGAGCCTTAATGCATCCAATGCCCGAACCTTTTTTCTAAAGACATATCTGATTCTTCTTCTGAAGTCTTCATGTTTGCTGGACCTTGGGGTTCATTTGTCTCTTGTGTTAAGGTTTAATTTATTCTATGTTCACTTCCTTATTGTAATAGCCAAATACAGGTTTAGCAACAGTAGAAAGAATAAATAACAGCAAATACATGCAGAAGAATACTATCCAGCAATATGAACAACCTTATGCAAAATTATGGCTAAATTTCACAATATAAAGTAAAGTTAAAGAGTTATGCTGTACAAATCCATTTATATTAAACTCAAGAGCAGGCATTCACAGTGTGGGTAATCAGGACAAGGTTAATTTTGGGAGGGATAAACACTGGAAGGGGACAGGAGGATTTCAGGTAACATTTGGTATTTTTATCTGAGTGTTAAAATGGGGTTAAGTGGAATTGTTTAAATAATTCTTTATCTTGTGAAAAATCAACTGTACATAATTGTGCACTTTTCTGCTTTGCCAGTATCCACCTTGCCCTAGGAAGTGATGAAGCTTTTGCCAACTTCCTCCTCTGCAAGGGGTAGGGAAAGAGCCATAAGCATGTGTATTAACCCAAGTCATGCAGTCCAAGACCATCCATAGTTGCCCAGAGAGACTGATGATATTTCATGCCTCTTCCTCCCCTGACTCAGATGGGGATGGAGCTGCAGGTGTGAGCAGCAATCTATGACATGTGAGTTCAAAATGACCATAGTTGCCCTGGTAGATGGGTCCTTTGGAGTGCCCAATAGTATAATGCATGTAGGCCAAAAGTGCTTGCAATTGTGCTGAGATGTTGAGGGAGTACTGGCTGTTCTGCCTGTTAGGAGATGTGGATGGAACCACAGGTACCCAGTAGCTCAGTCCTTGTAGGACAAAAGTCCCTGACACTTCCTAGGGAGGCTGAGGAAACACCAGCGCCCTCCTATCCTATTGTGGGTTAGCATGGATCCACAGGTATCTAACAGTTCAGTCCCTGTAAGTCTAAAATATCTGCCACTCCCTGGAGTGGTTGAGGAAACACCAGTCCCCTCCTATCCTATTAGGGCAGTTCAATCCACTAGTGTCCAACAGTCTAGTCCCAGAAGACCAAAAGTGCCAACCCCTTCCTATCCTATGTGAGGGTGGGGATGGATCTACAGTGTCACTTTTCAGTCTATGTGGTCCAAGAGCACCTGCATTTATCCAGAGAGGCTAGGGAATCACTGCTCCCCTCTTGTCCTATTTGTGAGGTGGGCATGAAGTCACAGGTACCCAATATTTGAGGTTGTGTAGGTCAAAAGCACCTGCCATGGCTCTGAGAGCCTGAGGAAACATTATCCCTGTCTTACCCTATGGGGCAGAGGGCAGGGATAGAGATGAATTGAAGGGGCTCAACCAACCAGTTCTTATGGGCATAAAGTGCCTGCAACTTCCTGGAGAGGATGAGGAAACAGCTCCCCTCCTATCCTATTGGGGAGGGTGGGGTATGGAGCTGCAGGAATCTAAATATCAAGTCTGTGAAAGCCAAAAGCAGCTACAGTTGCCCAGACAGGCTGAAGAAACACCAGCCCCTTCATATCCTATGGGCTGGAGGGGTGGAGATGGAAATGAAGCTGCTCAACACAACAGTCTGTGTGGACTGAAAGCATCTCCAGGTGCTCAGAGAGGCTGAGGAAACACAGCTCCTCTTCTATCCTGTTGGTGTGCAGGGATGGAAACCCATGTGTCTGAGTATTCAGTCTGTGCAGACTGAAAGTGCCTTCAGTTACCTAGAGAGGCTGATACTGGTCCTGTCAGCTTTCTCTGCACTGGAGGTGGGGCTGGAGACTAGGCAAGGGATGCAATCCAATCTGGGTGGAAAAAAGCCAGTCCACACCATCACTGTGATTTTCAGTCAGGACTGCTTTCCCTTGTACTGTGGAAAGAGCTAAAATGGCAGCTACCAGCTTCATTCCAACTTGGATATGTTCAAATTTTAGCTGTTCTTAGGAATGTTCTATATCAAGCTGAATTTACTAATCAGTAGCTGAAATTGCAGATGTGCAGTCTCCTCATACTTGTTGGTGTTTAACACAATTCCACCCTGATAATAGGCAGTTTTAAGAAGAGAACTGATATACTGCATCAAAATTCATTATCAAATCATTTTAATAATTAAAGATTTTATTTTTACATATATACTGTATAATTTCAGATTTCTAGTTTCCAAATTTCCTTAAGTCTTTGGTCATGCTATCATTTCTTTAATGAGGAAATTCTTTTTTTAAGACTGTACTGTCTTTGCAATTCTTCTATATTAGTATTCACTTGATTTCTAGTCCTTTATCATGAGATCCACATTAGCAATAAGGGAAATTGGGGGATCAGGTGATTTTGTACATGGATTAAACAAATGAATTTGGTGGAAGACAAATACATATTAAGAAAGGGTGAAGATACATTGTAACCTAATTTGTTTGCATATCTCTTGGTTTTAGTAAGCGATAAACCAGGATCACTATTAAAATTCAAATATATAATAACATATATGTTTCCCATATAGCTTTAAAATTCCATGTGAAGGAAATTATTGAAAATTCTGAAAAGTCAAAAATCCAATTTATCTGTTTATTTTTAATCTTCTTTATATGAATTCTTCCTTTCTCCTTTAAAAAAAGACATTTTTCTAACTTCTTTTAAAATTTTAAAAATCAAAGCACAATTGTAAAACCTCTTAATTTATTAAAAATACTCTTCTGAATGTTCTGTCACCTTTAGGGATGCTTATTTCATTATCAAAAAGGCAAGAACACCCCACTTAGGCCTAGGGTGAAGGTACTTCAGGAACCTACTCTAATGAGATTGAACCAGGACAGCAGATGAAATATATAGATTCTCTCATTCCTGTCTCTGCCCATATATATGAAAGATGCCCAAGGATGATTTTCAAGCTTACTAAGTGTGCATCTTCTAATATTAGGTACATTAGAGTGATTTTAGATAAAATGTGTCTTATCTGACACATTTTAATTGAAGTCCCCATGCTGACATGAATGGATGGTTTAGAAAATGACAAAACATGCTCACAGGGAGAAAATGCATTGAGCATCAGAGAACATTCTCTAGAGGACAGTATATATAGAGATTGCTGTGGAGTCTGGGTGCCCAGGGCTTAGGTTTGCCTCCATTCACAGATTCTAAACTGTTATCAGTTTTACTTAATTGAGGTTCAATTGTTTAGAAAGCACTTACCGTGGTCTCATTTTAAAATATAAAATTTAAAGACAGTGATGTCATTCTTTTTATTTCTGTCCTATAAAGAAAAAAATGCACAGAGAGGTTCAGTAATTATTTGCATATCCAAGGGCTAAATAAGCAGAACAAGGCTAGAGTTTGGTCTTCTTTCATTGGTCTACTTATCTTAGAACATTTTATATGTGTTTTTGTATGTGGATACTATTTCCAGGGGAAAACTGACCTTTTGGCTAAAAATCACTTTAAATGATGGTTAAATGGAATTAAATACAACCATAAGCAAAATTTCTTATACCAAAATGTGTTAGGAATCTATGTGGAGCATTTAGCTTTGTGAAAACAGAGAAATCAAAATTATATATAATGCTAGATTTATGTCAATTTGCTCCTGACTTTTGCAGACTGATATAATAGTAAGAATAAATGAACTGCTCCTTATAATAATTTGGTTTTATTGAAAGTGTACTGGGTCTGCAAAGTCATCTGCTCTACAAGGACAAGTCCATCATAATTGCTGAATACAAAACATTGTCTAAAAACGATTTTCTGAAAATATTGTGAAACTTTAATTTCTCCAGTATTTCAGAGTGAGCAGCATATTAATCTAGAAATGTAAACTTTGTCATTAGTAACCCAATTGAATTATTTACTGATGTAGGAAATGGGATGAAAATTATAAAAAGAACTCATATAAACAAAACCTAGCAAATGTTTCCACGACAGTTGAAAGAATAAGATCATGAAAATTACTCATACAATACCTTGTCAAAATGGAGAAGAAAGACTCCCAATTCCATAGAAATTTGCATGAAAATATCCAGTAGTTAATGGAATGAGGAAATCCTGAGGGACCAGAAACACTTGAGAAAACACAGGATTCCAATAAACACAAGATAACATGGTAACATAGAATCTTTGCCCCTAAAGGTATGTCACAGATAAATGGTATTATTTATGGGAACCTGTATTTCACTGAGTTCAGATATTCACTAATGAATACTTTATTTTTGCTAGGAATATTTAAATATTTCATTCTCTCCATTCATAGGAACTAGTTTAGTGTATGTGTATATTCTGCTTCTGACTTCAATCCTCCCTCATCTAAGCACCCATGACTTTATGTTCTGTTTCCTACCTACTGTCTTAGGTAAAGGCCCTTTACTCCTTCAGAAATCAAAAACCTATCCTTTCAATGAAGAAAACCTGATGAACTACTACATAGTAGTTGAGAAATAATTACATGAATCTGTTTGGACACGAAAAATTTATAAAGCATGCAAACGACCCTCATGTAATTAAAAAAAAAAACAAACACATAGGTGAAAACAAAAAGATACATTAATAAATATTTTATCTTAGTGATAAATATGTTCCTCCATTTAAATTGCAAATTGAGAGGGAAATGGCAAAAATGATGAAACAAGAAAACAAAACAAATGACCCAACTGTTAGAGCAAATCTATGAAAGAAGCTTCCCAGAATGGATTTGGGCAGAAAATGAAATACATTCCCCATCCTAGGAAATATGTATGAAGGTGACCAGAAGTTAAAAGAAGTGAGAAATGTGGACTGAGCAGGAAAATGGAGAGATGATTCAGAAATTAAAAAAAAAAAAAGACAGAAATTTTGCTCCTAAATACACTCTCCCTCCAGCCCTCTGGTATTTATACATGCTGCTTTTCTATTAAGCCATCCTGTGCCAACATTCTAATTCCATGTTCTCATATCCTCCTGCTTTACCTGGGGAAAGTCCATTCCTCCTTCAGTTCTAATAAGTGTTTTGCTCCTCATTGCTAATATTTGTAACATAGCCAATATCAGAAAAATAAAATACTACACAAATATTCTCATGAAAGGAGAATATATAGAATAAGAGAAATTTAAGGTTCATAACCATCTTTCCTTAGATATATTAACATGAAAGGAGACAAATTGAAGTAATGAAAAAATTGATAATAAAGTAATTAGAATTCATAAAAGCAATATCAAGAACCACTCAATTCTGATATGCTTAGAGAAATAAATTCATTTTAAAATTTTTGCATGGTTATTTCAACAGCAAATTAATATGTCAATCATAGGAGTTTATCTGTTTAAAAATATGTCAAAAGCATTTTAACTATGGAATTCTCATTGAAATCCTTATAATTAAAATGGCTGACCAAATACAATATATTAATGTGGGAAAATGTGTGAAGGATAGGGAGCAGGGCATATGGGAATCTCCTATATTTTATATGTAACATTTATGTATTCTAAGTATCTCTTTAAAAAAATAGAGAAGAATATGAAAAAATAGCATTTTATGTGGGCTTATGGGGGAATGGGTATGGTGGAGAGTGAAAATAAGGACAAGTGAGGAAAGAAATTATCATAAGTTTATAAAAGTAAAAGAATGTGCCAATGTATATTAGGCATTGACAATGATTAAAGAGACAATCCATTTTCTGTAGCTTTAAGTATATGTATATACAAATATGTAAAAAGAGTATATACAAATATATATATAATGAATATTATTATATATGAACCCAAAAGATATAGGTATATTTCTATGTTAATGGAATGTTTGAATGTGTAAATATAGCCTACAGTGAATTTGATCCCACTAGCCATACTGGTCTACAGCTAACTTTATTGAATCAGCTGCCTGATGGGGCGTATGGCCTGGAGATCAGGGCATTTAGTGTCATGAGAGAGAAGTTAGGTCTTATCCTTAACTTTAAAAATGTCAGTTTACTTTTATTTTTTAATATCTATTATAAATAAAATTATCATAGGATTTTTAAAAATACATATATATATGTGTGTACATAACAAATAAAATTTCTTTCACATAGTTTCATGTGTATTTTCACTGTTCATGTCAATGTGTGAATGAATCCTTGGGAAGAGTCTTCCAATGGGAAAGAATCCCTTTATAAAAACCCCATAAAACACCAAGACAGGTTCAAATGCATTTATGGAGGTGTTCAGCATTATGGTTTTTTGTTGTTCTTGATGAATCAAATTAATTAAAAATTCTCAAAACTAGCTTGCCTAGCTGTTCCTTTCACAGAAATGCTACTCGAGAAAATACATACAAAGAAATAAAATAATTTTGAGGTCTTTGACCATTACAATAGTAATTAGTAAATCAATTATTAACACCTTAACATCTTTTCCATGTGCTAATATCCTTATGAATAAAACATCTGCCCAGAAATAAGAATATAAAGAAATGAGGTCTTACTATTAGAATATTAAGTTAGGATGAAAGTGAAGATTGTTGCTTCAAAAGAAGTTTTAAAGGCACCTTAACTGGCTGGTTCTTTCTACTGAGAAGTACAAGCAATTTAAAAGATTACAGTTATTATTGTTATAATTGTCATGCAAGGCAGAGGAGGTTATTACAAGAAAATTTAAAATCCCTTTGTTTATTTGTTCTATTGACAGAAATCCTTCCAAATATAATACCTATCAGGGATTTTTAAAAACACTTAAATTATTATTCTATTACTGTAATTATTCCTCATAAAGAAACAGAGTTTCCTGAAGAAATTGCTGTATCATGACAATGAAAGTAAAAGATAGGCATGGAACTCATTTAAACATAAATGAAGAAAGTGCTCAAAGATGGTGAATTAAGACACAGGAACAGCTTCACGGGGCTCGCAGTGACCAAATCAGGGATAATAAGAATATCAAATAACTAATGACAGTGATGAGATAGGAATCTTTGAGTTCACACTGGTATCCATAAAAAAAATGAATGAGAGTAAAGGGGAGCTTTTTCATTCAATAGAATGCACACTAACTAATGCAGAGGCATGACTGAGTTAGAAATCACATTATGGTAATAATTGTCTCAGTCAAGAATTACCTGTGCATGCTACAATGAGTGGGTGAAATTTGAGAAGGAATAGGATAGTCACATAGTCTCAAATATGCCCTGGCCAAAAACACTTATTCATCACAAAAAGGAAAAGGTAAGTCTATGAAGAAACCTGGGAGAGTACATCTTAGGCAATGGACCAAGTTACCATCAAGAGTAACAGGACAAATGGACACCTGCTCCCCCCATGATAAACAGGGAAGAACACAGTATCCCTTCAATGGTATTCCTTCCAAAGATTGAACTTATGTACAATCACATGGAAGTATTAGAGAAACACATATCCTTTGCAAATGTTAACTTCCTGAAAAACAAGGACAGATCATTCCTGATTGAAAGCTTCTATAGGGACATGACAATTAACTGCAATGCCTCCTTGTGAACTGAGTATTTCTGTTGTAAAGGACATTACTAGGACAATTGGTGAATCCTGACCAGAGGTGAAACTAGAATGAATGGTAGTGATATATCAGTGTTAATTAAAAAACAAAAACAAAAACAAACAAAAAAAAAACAAACAAAAAACCCAACCAACTTTTATGATTGATGATTTTTATTTAAATGTAGGAGAGTGTTCTTAATTTGGCCAAAAAACACTAACATATTTGGGAGTGATGAAGCAGGAATTTGGCAACTTGCTTTTAAAGTTCAGAATGAAAAATTAAAGAGAGAGTGTTTCGGAGATAAAAGCAAAGATTCTAAAATGTTAACTTTTTTTTTTTTACCTTATATGAGTGAAAGACAAATGAGTTTTTGTACAGTTATTTTCACTTAGCTCTTCACTAACATCTCAGTAAGGTTTAAATTATTTCAAAATAAAAAGTTTAAAAATGTAAGTGATTAACTCCTTATGTGAATTAAGCTAAACTAAATGCCTTCCAATCATTCAGTCTTCAAAGTGTTAAGGGACATTATAATAATTATTAAATGAGTTTAGGCACAGCCAATGGGAACCCCAAATGGCCTGTTATTAGGCAGAAGCCCAGATTCCAGTAACCAAGAAGGGCAGCACTGGCCTATGGGTGCCCCAAGGCTGCTCAGTTTCCCAGCAGGTAAATTAAGGAGTAAGTGTCATTGAAGAGGTAAATTCCAGCATCCTTAAGATTGAGGATGAAATTAGAAAATCACCGAAGCTCTCAGCTATGCTAGTCACCCAGTCACCACCACCTATCTTCCCTGAGATTTAAAATGTGGGCCCAAACACAGACTAACTCTGCCTACTCGAACACATTTCACAGGCACACTCCAGAAAGACCCCTTCACCCCACTTAGAGGGGCCCCCATGACTGGAGCCTGCACTGCTGGGGTCTATTTTTCCAGACCTCACACAGAGGATGGGGGTCTCCCCACAGCTCTGCAGGATCATCTGATCCTACATAGGTGCTCAGCCTCTCCCTTGGATCCCCTCCACCCTCTGCATCAGCACCAACTCCCACCCAGAGCAGACCCATGATATGAATGTGAGCTTAAGCCATGGTGGAGGGATTCACCCTGATGGTCTGCAGTGGGGATTGACCTTCAACAGGGCCAGTTCCACAACAGACAACACACTCAGTTGCCATTGGCATGTGTGAGCCATCTGCTACTAGGCAAGATTCTGTCTCCCTGGCAATGCAGGGGTGGGGTCTTGGAAATCTTAGGCAGTCAAGAAAGTCTGCAAGCTGAGCCAATGGTTTCTATGGCTAGTGGGCTTTGGATGCCCTGGCCAAGAACAATGTGATTGGTTTGTTACTAAGCAGAAACTGTAAGTAAATAATAAACACATAGAAGCAAAGGAACCCAGAAAACCATTAGTTGAGACTTTATGATAGATGACAAAATATTTTCTGTAAACCAAATTTAAATATTTTGTTTGCCCTCCTATGCCCACCAGGATTCTACTGTTCTCCAGCCTCAGCCACACATTGTTGTGGATTTGGGCAGTACCTCTGCTTCAGGTCACCTACATTCAGGCACCAGTTTATCCTTTAAGAGCCCTGACAATGCAGTGCAAATGACAAGGCTCTGTCCTTGCACTTTAGGGGAACAAACAACAGTTATCACAGGATGCTGTCTAGGAAACTCATAGATGCATTGAAATTAACAATGATTTCTTCTTTATTTCTGCCTTCAATTCAATTACATCAAATTAATATATTGTGGGTAAAGGAGTACTCTATTCCCGTGGGTAGGAATGTAAACCCTTAGCTTGTGGGGTTTCTGAGCAGTGATCTACAGGGTGAGAGATGGGTAATCTGTAGGCTAAATGACTGAAAAGCTCAAGTATCTGTGATGGAATTTCGGGGTCCAGAGGAGGGGGCAGGAATTTCAGAGAGGTGTAAACTTTTAGGCCAGTGGTGGTTTGGTCAGTGATGGGGTCTTTTTCCTTAGTGTTTGGGTCTGTTTTGCATGAGATGCAGGGTAAAGGGGTATCTGAAATAAGATCTGTTGTTCAATGATCTTGAGTCTTTAAAGACAGAAATGTGTGTTCTGCTGAGTCATTGGTGGCTGCCAAAACAGTTGTAATATGGGTTTTTTTCTGGGACTTGGGAATCATCCTGAATGACACTACAGCAACAGATATAGGCCACTTTATACCACCACACAACATGCAGAACTGTGTGGCAGAGAGTGTAGACTACAATGTAAACCATGGTCCAGGCTAATGGCAAAGCCCCATGAAGCATTTATTTGTAATGAATGTGCCACACTAATGAAGGATGTTTATGTGGGAGGGTGTGGGAGGTGTGGGGAGTGGGGCATATGGGAATCCCTATACTTTTTGCATAACATTTATGTAATCTAAGTATCTTCTAAAAAATAAAAAAATTATTATTAAAAAAAAATAGAGATAATGTCTAACAATTGTCAAAAATTGATAAGACTAATTCATAGACTAAAGAAGTTCTATAAAGTTTAGAAGGAAAATCAAAATATATGCACACTTAGACATATTATTGCACAACTTGAAAAATAATGTAAAAGCAGCTGAAAAATAAAGATATAAGCAATAAAGAGATATTAAATGAAGAGCTGACTACCAACACCGACAGAAGGCAGAAGACATTAGATCTTTACATTGCTATTATAAAGTAACTGCCATAGTAGAATTCTACACTGGAAAAGATAGGAGAAATAAAAACTTTTCCAGGCAAGTGAAAATAGAGAAAGTTTGCTAGCAGCAACTAATTTTAAAAGAAATGTGAAACGATATTCTTCAAGAAGAATGAAAATGATTCCAGATGGATGGTTCAAAATGCAGAATGGATTGTTAATTAAATTCATGTATCTAATTGAATATTGAATTTATAAGCCAATAATAATGTTATCTGTGAGCTAGAACATCAATAAACTATTAAAATACACCATAAAATAGTATATTTCATAAGATGAGCAAATAGATCCCCTGGTATTGGGAAGCTGGTGGCCAACCACTGAGCCACATCAGCTTCCCTGAGTTAGTATTCTGTTTCTTTTGCTTGTTGTTTGTTTTCATTGTTTCAGGAGACACCAGGAGTCGATCCCTGGACCTCCCATGGGAGAGGCCTGTGGTCAATTTCTTGAGCCACATCCACTCCCTGGAAGAACTTTTATCAGTGACATAAAGGCAGTGGCCACCAGAGGTTCTGAAGGGAGGGAGAGGGAAAAATAGGTGTAACATGGAGCATTTTCAGGACATTGGAATTGTCCTGAATTTCATTGCAATGATGGGTACAGGCCATATACATTTTGTTATAACCTATAAAATTGTGTTGGACAGAGTGTAAACTATAATCAAAACTATAGTCCATGGCTAGTAGAAATTCTTCAATATGTGTTCATTAATTGTAACAAATGTACCACACTAATGAAATATGTTGATAATGTGAGAAAGTGTGTGGGGGGGTTGGGCATATGGGAATCCCCTATGTTTTTATGTAACACTTATGTGAACTAAAGCTTCATAAAATAAAAAAGTAAAATAAAAGGCTACAAAAAAACTAAGCACACATTAGTTAAATCATTTAAAAATATTCTTTTGGGGTGTAGTTAAACTGTACTCATAGAGAGAAATTTATATAATTTAATATTTATATTCTAAAATTAGGAATGTTAAAAATAATATTGGTATGTTTATATGTAGATGATTTTCTTTATCTGCCATATGTTGCATTTAGAATTTCCTGACCATGAAGAAATTCCCCTTAGACAATTTGGGGAAAACTGTACATCAGGGGTTCTTAACTTTATTTGCTCCACAGATTCTCTTGCCAGTCAGGCAAAAACAATGTACCCCTCCTCAGAATGTAGTGGCAGATAGTTTTATGACACTCAACATTGGCATGTTTTTAAATTAAAGTTTATGATTATTCAAAATTTAATTCAAGATCACAGAATCCCTGGAATCTTTCCATGTACTCTTTTGGGGTCCATGGGCCCCTGGTTAAGAGCCCTGCTCTACATCCTGCCCCACATGCCTCTCTCTCACCATCTGACACACCTCACAGGAAAGCTGAGGCATCAGCAGGAGGTGTTCTTTTCTCCCACAGAAATAGCACTGCTTACCCTGAATTAGTAGTTTTAGTCAGAAATGGCACTCCCTCTACAGGAGATGTGCACCAACTGGATATTATTAGTGATGGTGGAATGAAAGCAGGAAATGATGTAAGCAGGTGGGGGGGGATAAGACAAAGGACAGAAAAATCATGATAGGAAGGTAAATGATTTCTCCTCAAAATAGAGGTTGGACTGGGCATAGAACAATGAAAATGAGAAAAAAATGTTGCTGTCCTCATGAAGCTGATATTTTAGGTGGTGGGGGTGGGGAGATAGTGACAGGGAAATTAAACAGAACAAGAGGATGTCATGCAATGATAAATTAAGGGAGAAGAACACACAGGGAAGAGCAGGAGTAATGGGGTGGGAAAGGAGGGTTTGGGAGAAGAGTTCAAGGAATCCCCTCTGAAGAGGGTACTTCTGAGCAGTGAACAAACCAATGGACAAGCACTGTAGGATGAAGGGACAGGACAGGTGATGGTAGAAATGGGTGTGAGAGTTGTCTGAGAATCAGCCAGAGGCCAGAGGAGACTAAATGCAGTGAGTGAAAGGTAGACAAAGGGGTTGGGGGGAGGGTAAATGCTGTCACCAGGGTAGAGTTTAATTTTACTTTAAGAGAACAGTGGCTGTGATGTAGGGAAAAGGGTAGAGCAGGAAGAACAAGTGAAGACCTTGACAGGGACTCTTTAAGAGGAGGATGTTGATTGCTGCACTGGGGTGTGGTGTGGGGGGAGCATTGGAGACAGAGAGAAGGAGTCAGCTCCAGGACCTGCTCTGCAGAGCCTCAGATGCTGCTGATGCCTGTGTCTGCTCCTTACCTTCCCTCTCCTTACTGAGAGTTTTGTTTTCCAATTTCAGGCCAGAGTCTGTCCTCAAGTTTTTGGTTGTCCTGGTGACCCTTTCATATCCCTGTTCTTGGGAGGAAAAAGCTGAGGGGCTCTTTGTGCCTGGGTGAGGTCTATCTCCTTCAGTGCTCCTCTGGGGTTCACTGGATGAGACCCTCAAGGATCTGAGGCATTTGCTTTGGGTAGATTTATATCTACACAAAAGCATCTTCCAGTCTCCTACCTGGATCGACTGAGCCTGGCCACCAGCATTCTGAGAGCTAAGGAGGGGAAGGATGAGGTGGGCTCAGCTGACAGGATTTCACTTGGGCTCTGCTTTCAGTGGGCTTCTCACCTCCACCTCACCCATGCCTGTGATTATAAATTCACAGCCTAATTTAGTGCAAAGCTGGTTTGGAAAAGGGGACAGTTACTCTCCTTCTATATATCTAACTCCTTCTTTGGGGGGTTTGATGGCCATTCTTTCTATTTCTGTTTTCAGCTTCATTTCTCAACTCTACCTTTGAGAGTGTCAAGGTACCATTGCCAGAGCATTTTCTAAACACAAATCCAATCTTTCTAGTGAAGTGATCATGTTTGTTGGACCTTGGTGTTCATTTGTCACTTAATGTTTAATTTATTCTATGTTCACTTCCTCATTGTAATAGCCAAATACAGGTTTTGTCAACAGTAAAAACAATAAATAACAACAAATACATGCAGAAGAATACTATCCAGCAATATGAACATCCAAATGCAAAATTATGGGTAAATTTCACAATGTAATATTAAGTTAAGCAAAAAGTTATGCTGTACATTTCCATTTATATAAAAGCCAAGAGCAGGCATTCACAGTGTGGGTAATCAGGACAGGGGTTAATCTTGGGAGGAATAAACAAAAGAAGGGGACAGCAGGGATTCAGGTAATGTTTGGTATCTTTATCTGGGTGTTGCTAAAATGGGGCTAATGGGGTTATTTAAATAATTTTCCATCTTGTGAAAAATCAGCCATACAAAATTATGAACTTTCCTGCATGTATGTTATGTTTCAATAAAATGTAAAATTTAGTGTGTCTTTAGTATTTTTAATTGCAAGACACACTGGCAGGATGTTAGATCACTTCAACATTCTTTCATCAACTAATCTTCCTGTCAGAGATGGTTTCTGTGATCCTGGAAGGATGGATATGCTTTTCTCAGAGAAGCAGGTGGGAGAAAGGGGATCAGGTCAGGGTGATCTTCCATTAGTGACCCCACAGATCCCCACCATGTACTCAATAGGCCAGCTCCAAAGACTCAACAGACCACACATCCCTGTCTTTAAAGACTCAAGGTCATTGAACAACAGGTCTTATTTCACATACAACTTTACCCTGTATCTCATACAAAACAAACCCAAACACTAAGTGAAAAGACCTCATTGCTGACCATCACTAGCCTAATACATCTCACATCTCTGACACTTCTGCCCCCTCCTGTGGACCATGAAAATCCATCACAGATACTTCAGATTCTAGTCATTTAGCTTACAGGATACCTATCTCTCACCCTGCAGATCACTGGTCAGAAACCCCACAGGCCAAGCCTTTACATTCCTACCCATAGCAATAGAGTACTCCTTTACCCACAATATATTAATTTGATGTAATTGAATTGAAGGCAGAAATAAAGAAGAAAACATTGTTAATTTCAGTGTTTCTATGAGTTTCCTAGACTGCATCCTTAGATAATTGTTGTTTGATCCCCTCATGTGCAATGACAGAGCCTTGTCATTTGCACCATGTTGTCAAGGCTCTTAAAGAATAATGCAGTGCCTGAATGTGGGTGACCTGAGGCAGATGTACTGCCCAAATCCACAACAGTGTGTGGCTGAGGCTAGAGAATAGTGGAATCCTGGTGGGCATAAGAGGGCAAACAAAATATTTAAATTTGGTTTACAGAAATTATTTTGTCATCTATAATAAAGGCTCCACTAATGGTTTTCTGGGTTCCTTCTCTTCTATGTGTTATTGAATATTAGTTACTTACAGCTTCTACTTAGAAACAAACCAACCACATTTCCTGTTGGTCAGGGCACCCAGAGCCCACTAGCTTTAGAAACCATTGGCTCAGGTTGCTGTCTTTCTCTGACTGCCTATGATTGCCAAGACCCTGCCCCTGCATTGCCAGGGAGACAGGATCTTGCTTAGTAGCAGATGGCTCACACTTGCCAATGGCCCCTGAGGCTGTTTCCTGCTGTGGAACTGGCCCAGTTCAAGGTCAATCCCAACCACAGATGATCAGGGCTAATCCTTCCATCATGGCTTAAGTGGGGGTTGGTGCTGATGTAGAGGGTGGAGGGGGGTCCAGGGGAAAGGCTGAGCACCTATGTAAGATCAGGCACTTAAATGCTATTAGAGCACCCACCACCTTATAATGGGGAAACTGAGATTCCAAAGTCCAAGACTCCTGTGAAAGAATAAGGTAGTCATAGACAGGCAGGATGGACAGCAGGTTGCCTGCTACTCCCAAGACAAGTTCTGTGCAACTAGGACACCTGCTAACATGTTGGACAACTAGAGAATAGGCTTTCTATCAGGATACAGAAATATTCAATGTAAGACACACTGTAAAATGCAATGTAAAACACCTGTGATAAATCCTGTTAGGCTTTTTAGACTGTAAGATTGCTGTGCATCAGAAACAATAGGCTGTAATTCTTCAAAAATTTCTAATGGTGTCCTGCCATCAAGCACACCATCTGGTTTAATGTATAAGAATTATATTACTGCATCAAGTGAGTTCTTATCTAGGTATACCTGACATACTAAATATAATCTTCAATTAACATGGCCACAATGAAACTCTTTTAGTGTGCCCAAATTACTGGATTTGTGCTCATAATTATAAAATAGGGGCTAGAACATTAAACAGCCTGAATGGAATACTGTTTTTTTATTAGTTCTTAGAAGCTTCCCAATGTATAACAAATTTCTAAATTGTCTGCCTTCAAAAAACAAATACCAAATTTAAAAAAAGAAAGACTTATCTAAGTGCATACCTAAACTCAGAAAACTGAAACCTCTAAATTTTCCTAGGCTGGCTGTCTTAGTGCTTCCTCCATGTTCCTGTCCGCCTCCTCTTTATCCTAGTCAGGCAGAATTTCCCTCTTATGTAATAAGGGACCTAAAGCTCCTTCAAATCTATTCCACTTTGCTCGTGTTACCTTTCTTTAATGTTGATCTTCTTTTAAAATAAAGTTTAAGAAATCAAACCTAACAACGGAGGCTCAGGGAACTGCCTCTATCACCTACACTCCTTGGACTAAATCTGAACTAAAAGCCATAACAAAGGAAATCCCAAATCTACTGAAGATCCCCCATAACAATGGAATGCATTCTTTAATTGGTATGCCCAATCAGCCAAGTAACTGATTCCAAAATTACTTCCTTAAAGGACCCCTAACAGATAGCTTAAGAAAAGTAGAAATGTAGCCTTGATGACCTTGTGACTGAAGAGCCTGGACTGGCTGCTGCTGCCTTTGCTGCTTCTCATGATCCTAATGCTCCCCTTTGTGCTCCTTCCTGATATTCTTCTTCCCTGACCACTAAAATTTGGCAAATGCCCTGTAAGACGAGACCTTCTGAGCCTGCAGTGATGGCACATGTGGTAACTACTAGCCCTTCATCAAGAGCAGGCTCAGGGCTATTGTTAAGGAATTTCCCAATCCAAAAACACATCCAAAAATTTGGGGGAATTTAAACTTCTAGTTGGAGTTCATAATCCAGAATTGCCTAAACTCCTCATTTTGTACACATGGCTCCAACTATGGGTGAAACAAAAAATATAAATTAATCAAAGCAGCTAAATGGTAAGAGCTGGAAA
>JAQZBX010036629.1:0-24108 GCA_029593785.1 Cabassous unicinctus
AAAGGTCACCTAAAACTCACCTCCTCACCAAGTTCTTCCCCCTTCTATCCCCTCCTGCCCCATTATAGTCCCCAAGTGATTTTTCTCTGACCCAAATCAACCTTGTCCCTCCTCTGCCTAGAGTCCTCAGTGGCTCCCCATTGCCTTCAGGATAAAGCTTTTGAAATGTTCAGCATGTTGCAGGCATCATGACACTTCACTCCTCAACATATGTTGTCACCATGCAGAGCCCCACAACGGGCTCAGCGAGCAGGGTGTCTAGCAATGACTGAACCACGGGACAGGAGGCTCTCCTCTCTTGCTTTGGCTTGTTAAACGGTTTGGCTGCCCGCTGATGAGCATGCATTTTGTGCTGCATTTGCTGAGTCCTGCTGAGCCTCTGATAGTTGGCATATAGGGCAGGAGTAGGGGACTGGGGCCCTGGTCGTGGACCTGGGGTTGGACCTGTGTGTCCCAGATTGAATCATGCATCATGATCCCAGCATAAGCCGCGACCGGCGCCAGGCTCGGGGCAATGCCTCTTGCCCTTGAGTGCTGGTTGTGGCTCATCCGGGTGCTGGTGCCCATTCGGGAGGCCGCTGGGGGAAGACGGACACCTGTGTAACAGGTGGCTGTCGGGGGTCGCTCACCTGGGGCGAGTGGTCACCACACAGCGTGCCGGGGTCCACACTCCTCAGAGCAGATGGCTCCCTAGGACGCTCTGCCGGTGCCACTGCTGCTTTGCTTCTACCACAGCTAAGGTCTAGTGCCCGTGGCACCCGGTGGCACAGAACGTGATGGAAACTGCCTCGAATGCTTGAGACCTGCCCCTCCTAAAGGCCGGAGGACGTCGCCATCCTACTGGACAGCTGTGAAACGGCCGGCAAGGCTCTGCCTTCAGCTGGGCACTGCGGCTTGTCACTTACGACACGTAAAGGGCCCCGAAAGCCCCTTCTGGGGAGCGATGTCCACGGGGGATGCTGATTGGAGATTCTGGAGGGGTCATGTCAAAAAGGCAGGGGCAGCCTGGAGGCACTCCCACGGACCGATTTTGGAATGTTTTGAGCATCAAACATTCATAATTGATTACAAAGCGTTCTTTTGGAAACTCCATGAGTTCGTAGTGATACTCGGAAAAAGAGAAGGCATTTGATATAAGGGAAGGCAGTTGATGCGCTGGGTCAGCCTTTGGAGTGGACACAGTGGGCATCCTGCCCAGGCCCCTTCGCCAGGCTGGCGCACCCGTCCCCACCCGCCGTGAGGGCAGCAGCTAAGGGCTAACAGTAGCCCCCTCCTCCAGAGAACTGCCTTAGGCAGGCAAGAGCTGCCTGCTCCCAGCCAAGAGTCACGAATGCAGAGAACAGAAGTCCACGTCTTTTTTTCCTGAGGAAGGCAATTCACACAACTTGCTTAGCAAGTCCTGCCCTGTCCTGCCTCTCCCACTCCCTTTTCCTGAGAGCCCGCCCTCAGTAAATCCTGTACACCGAGTCCTCGCCCAGGCTCCGCTTCTAGGGACCCCTGACCCCGGCCTCAGGTTAGCAGCCCCTCAGGGCTGCTGGTGGAGGGAACTGCCTCAGCCAGCCTGGAGGGACATCCTGCATCGCTGGACCCCAAAGCTTTAACTCCACTCGGCCAGAATACGGACCGATAGGCTGGAGGAGACGACTGCACTGCTTCTTCCCGGACGGCTTAGGGACCTGCCAGAACGTCTTTATTTTAACCATTTTAATAGGGTGTGGCAGCGTTTCACTGTGGGTTTAATTTGCATTTCCCTAAGACTAATGATGTTGCGTGTTGAGCATCTTTTTATGTGCTTATTTGCCACCTGTGTGTCTTCTTTAGGGAAGTATCAGTTCAAATCTTTTACTGTTCTTTTAATTGGGACTTTGGTTTTCTTGTTATTGAGTTTTGAGATTTCTTTATATATTTTGAATTCACATACTTCATTAATTATGTATTTACAAATATTTTCCCCCTGTCTTCAGTTCATCTTTGCATTCTCTTCACAGTGTCTTTTATTTTTTATTTATTTAATTTTTTTAAAGATTTATTTATTTATTTTATTTATTTATGCCCCCCTTGCTGCTTGTGCTCGCTGTGTCCATTTGCTTTGCAATTTTCTGTGTCTGTTTGTCTCCCTTTTGTTGAGTCATCTTGCTGCTCAAGCTCACTGCACCACACGGGCTGTCAGCTCACCATGCCGCGCGGGCCGACTTGCCTTCACCAGGAGGCCCTGGGAATCGAACCCGGGGCCTCCCATATGGTAAACGGGAGCCCAACCAATTGAGCCACAGCCGCTTCCCCACAGTGTCTTTTAAAGAAAAGAATTCTTTTAATTTTATGAAGCCAAATTTATCAAATATTTTATGGACTGTGCTTTTGGTATTGTTTTTGAGAAATATTAGCCTAATACAAGGTCACAAATATTTTGCCCTATGTTTGTTCTAAAAGTTTTATAGTTTTAGGTTTTACATATAGGTCTATTTTTAGTTAGCATTTTTATATGGTGCCAGATATGGATCAAAATTTTAAAAAAGGACACTTTCTCCAGCGAATTGTTTTGTGCCTTTGTCAAAAATCGGCTCTTGCAGGAGCGGTGCTTGGAAAACTGGATTTCCACAAGTGAAAGGATGAAGGTGACCCTCTATCTCATACCATATACAAAAATTAACTCAAAACGGAGCAACTATATAAATAAGAAAGCTAAAGCCATAAAACTCTTAGGAAATAGCATAGGAGAAAATCTTCATAACCTTGGATTTGGCAATGGGTTCTTATACATGATACCAAAAGCATGAACGAAAAAAAAAAAATGGACTTCAAAATTAAAAACTTTTGTTCATCAAAGGACATTTCCAAGAAAGTGAAAAGACAATCTGCAGAATGGGAAAAATAGTTGCAAATCATATAATATCCAGAATATATAAAGAACCCCAACTCAACAATAAAAAGACAATCCAATTTCAATAACGAGGAAAGGACTTGAACAGACATTTCTCTAAAGAAGATATAGGAAAGAGCAATAAACACATTGGGGAAATGCAGATCAAAACTACAGTCAGATACCTCTTCACACCCAGTAGGATGGCTGTTATCTTAAAAATGGAAAATAACATTAAGTGTTGGCAAGAATATGGAGAAATTGGAGCCTTTGTGCCTTGCTGGTGAGAATATAAAATGGTGCAGCTGCTGTGGAAATCAATTTGGCAGCTTCTCAAAACGTTAAACATAGAATTGCCACATAACTGGAAATTCCACTCCTAGGTATATATCCAAAAGAATCGAAAACAGGGATTCAGACAGATACTTGTATGCCAGTGTTCACAGCAGCCTTATTCACAATAGCCAAATGGTGGAAATAATCCATATATCCATCAACAGGTGAATGGACAAACAAAAAAAGTGGTATATACATGCAATGGAATAGTATTCAGCCATAAAAGAGGAGTGACATTCTAATACATGCCGCAACGTGGATGAACTTATGTTATTATGTTAAGTGAAATGAGCCAGACATGAAAGGTCAAACAGTGTATGATTCCACTTATATGAAATACCTATAATAAGCAAATTAATAGAGAGAGGAAGTAGATTAGAGGTTACCAGAAGCTGGGGGTGGGGTGGGGTGGGGAATTGGGAGTTACTGCTCAATGGTACAATTTCTGTTTGAGTGACGAAAAAGTTTTCATAATGAATGATGGTGATGGTTACATAACATTGTAAAAGTAATTAATGCCACTGAATTGTACACTTAGTAACTTAACCAGATACTAGAACAAAGTTCAGGAAATTTCCAACCAAAGAAGCAGAAAAAATGACCCATAAAGGTGGGGGAATCACCAATTAAAATGAACCCAGAAAGATACAAAAGAGAGAATTAGTAGATACGGATATTAAAAACAGCTTTTATACTGTCCCATATGTTCAAGAAGCTGGAAGAAAGATGAAACATGTAATTGGAGATATAAAAGATAAAAATATTCAAATCAAACTTAAAGAGGTAAAAATGTGAGTTCTTAGGTGAAAATATACTGGATGGGATCAATAATAGATTAGACATTGCAGAAGAAAAGAGTAGTAAACTTGGAGATATGGAAATAGAAACTAGGTAAAACACAGAGGGAAAAACGAAAAGAAAATAAATGAATGGAGCATGAATGAACTGTGGCACAACTTCACTCAGTCAAATATGTGTGTAGTTGGAATTCCTGAAGGAGATGACTGAGAAGAGGGCACTGAAACAGTATTTGAAGAAATAATGGCCATAATGTTTCCAAATCCGATGAAAACAATAAACCCACAGATGCAAAGATCTCAACAAATTCCAAGCGCAGGAAATGTGAGGAAAATTATACCAAAGTACATTATAATACATTGCTTAACACCAGTGATAAAGTTAAAAATACAAAAGCCAAAGAAAAAAGACAGATGGCATCTGGAGGAACAAACTTAAGGGTAACAGCAGCTTTCCTGCTGGAAATGACGCAAACTAGAAGACAGCGGACTAACATTTCAAAGTTTAAAAAAATCTGTCAACCTAAAATGTCTATTCAAATCCTTGGCCCATGGTTTGTTTTTAATTTATTTTTTATATCAATGTTACATGTTACTCAGTTATCACAAGACAACAACTACAATCACAATAAATCTGCCTTAGTCAGCAGTTATGCACCCCCTTATTTTTGCTCATTTCTCAATCTTGTGGGATTCAGGACGATGTCTGCTATGACCACTTCAGGCTGAGGAGGGACGTAGATATTATGGGCGAAGGAATGGAATTGTTTTGCTTGCGGTTGAAGACACTCCTTGCTCTTTGGCTGGGGCTGGTCCATCATCATTTTGTCAGTTGTCCAGGGCAGGCCTGAGAACCGGAGAGTAGGAATTGGCCACAACCCTGCTGGGTTTCAGGGCTCAACAAGCACGTGAACTGTCCAAAGGTTTTAAGTCTCTGACAAATATACTTAACAGGAAAATTGAAAATTATGGGTTCAAACATAAAAGAAGTAGAAGAATCATGATTAGGAGATTTACACCTAAATATATCTATATTACATTGGGGAATAGTTTTTCACATATTCCAGGTAGGACCTGCTGAGGGGGCGTGGATTTCAAGAGGCCACATGGCTTGCCCATGTTGTCCAGATGTCCCTAGGGCCCTCAGGAGCACTTTTGCTTGTGGCTGTGTTTACTGTGGCATTTCTGGTGGAGTCTGGCTGAGACCTGCATAAGTACAACCTCCGGGATTACCGCCCAACTCACTTTGAAATCTCTTTGCCATAAAAACTCTATTTTATTTAATATTTCCCCTTTTTAATTTTTTTTTAATTTTTTAATTTTTATTTCTATACTCTCACCCCTACCCCAAGATGGCTCCCTCATCTGTCTGCTTGTTGTCTGCTCATCTTCTTTAGGAGGCACTGGGAACTGAACCTGGGACCTCCCATGTGGGAGGCGAGTGCCTGACTGTTTAAGTCACTTCCGCTCCCTGCTGGTTGCATCATCTGCTGGTTGCAGCACCTAGTGGTTGTGGTGTCTGCCCACTGCAGCCTCTGCTCATTGTGGTGTCTGCTGGTTGCGGCGTCTGCTGGTTGCAGTGTCTGCTCATTGCAGCGTCTGCTGGTTGCAGCATCTGCTCATGTGGCATCTGCTCATCTTCTTTAGGAGGCAAGAACTGAACCCAGGACCTCCCATGTGGGAGGCGGACACCCAATTGCTTGAGCCACATCTGTTCCCATATTTCCCCTTTTTGATCAAGGTTTTTTCCAAATGCATTGCTGATTAACATTTGGTGATAATCCCTCAGTGCCAGGGAGGCTCATCCCTGGGAGTCATGTCCCATGTTGCGGGGAAGATAGTGAGTTTATTTGCAGAGTTTGGCTTAGAGAAATGGCCCATGTTTTAATTAGGTTGTCTTTTTGTTGTTGAGTTGTAGGAATCTTTACATATTTCTTTAATAGAGTGTTTTAATAGAGGGAAAATGGAAACAGTCAAGAAAGACCCCTTTTATGAGAAGATAATTAAACAAGACATAGAGAACTGAGGAGGCGAATACACAAAAGCATGAGAAAAGGTTGTTTCTGGCAGAAAGAACTGCAAGTGTAAACACGCTGAGATGGAAAAGGACCGAAAGAAGATGGCATGGGAGCAGAGTGAGCAATAGTGTGGCTGGAGAAAGAGGCAGGAGCCGTATCTTGCAGGACTTTGGTGGTCAGGGAACATAGTTTGGACTTTAAGTGCAATGGGAAACCCTTGAAGACTGTGTAGTGTCACAGCCAAATGGGGTTGAGTAAGAGAGCTCTGGCCAAGCTGTAGCAGCAGGAATGCCCATAGGAAGAGGCTGCAATAATACAAGACAGACCACTGACGAGCAAACACTAAGTTACGTAGTTCAGGTGGTAAGTGAGATTAGTGTGGTCTGAGATAGCAAGGCTCTCTCAAATCTACAATTACAGGTTAAATTCACCCATTACCTCTGGGCTGCAGGAGCTGGTCTGACTGTCTCCAGTTGACAGAAGAGGAATCTCTGCTCCAAGGAAGGGGCACCTGGCTCGAGACCACAGGATCACTCAGAGGATCAACCAGCTTCCCCGCCCAGCCCTCAGGAGCACCAGCTACCACACATGCCTCCAGAAATACCCTCAATTGTGCAAGCTGGGAACTGTCACCCCGAGCCCCTCTCCCATCTTCCCTGAGTCCTGTGCTCCACTGTGGTAAAACAGCAAGTGGGCTGGGGAAAAGCTCTTTGGGAATCAACCAAGTTCTTTCCAGATCCACAAAAGGGCAAGAGAGAGGCAATGGACTTGCTGAGATCCTTTCCTATCCCCAAACCTGTGGAGCGAGTGGCATCGAGACAGAGATGAGGCCCAGCTCAGCTTGGGGGACCAGGGAGCCCCAGGAGCATGTCACCTGCTCCCCTTGCTCTCCTGTCCATGGTGGGGAAGGCCTCTGTCACCCCCACCGCTAGGCACAGATGTGGTCACCCTGGGTCTAGCCTGGGCCTGAACCCACAGGGGCCCTGGAGTCTCACCACAGGTTATACCCACTGGGGGGCCAGAGAGCGAGGCTTTCACCCAGTCAGGCATGGGCTGCAGGCTGTTGGGGACCAGGGATGTTTATCCTACCAGCCAAGGAGGCTCCTACTGGGCCAAAAGAAACCCTCTAGAGGAGGCAGCTGTGAGCCACAGCAGGCAATGGGCACAGCATCTAGGGAAGGTTGGAAAAGGCTGGAAAAGGGACCTGGGCAAGGCACCAGCAAGTCCACTGCAATCCCAAGAAGCCAATCCACATCCAGTTTATTCCTGTGCACTTCCTTTTTTTTTTTTTTTAAGATTTATTTTATTTTATTGCTGTTGTTTGCCCTCAGTGTCGGCTCTCTGTGTCCATTTGTTGTGTGCTCATCTTCTTTTTAGGTAGCACCGGGAACCCGGGAACTCCCATGTGGGAGGGAGGCGCCCATTGGCTTGAGCCACCTCCGCTCCCCACTTGTGGTATCTCTCACTGTGTTTCCTTGCTGTGTCTCTTCGCTGCATCATCTTGTTGCGCCAGCTTGCCATGCCAGCCCGTCACATCAGCTCGCTATATTGCTTGTCTTCTTTAGGAGGCACTGGGAACTGAACCCAGGATCTTCCATGTGGTAGGTAGGCGCCCCACTGCTTGAGCCACAAATGCTTCCCTGTGCCCTTCCTTTTTATCTCCTGCTGTGTGCCCTGGGCGAGAACACAGACCCAGCCTGCAGCCTGGCCTCCTGCAGACCTGGCCACTGCAAGAGGGTTCTCCAGTGACGGAGCAGAGCCGCTTGGGGTAGCGGCTCCTGAACCTCCTGCATCTGGGACACTCTGGCCTGCTCATCCTTTCCGAGCCCTGGGGGACTCTCTCCTGCACAGTGTCTGCCTCCTCTGCCATTTCCTGCCTGACTACGGAGGTATTAGGTCATGCTCTTAACTTTTGTCCTATTTCTTTCTCTCTAAAGGGCAGGTTAATTTTTTCCTTTTTATGGCTTTGCAAGAAGCAAAATCACCATCCTCACCACCTTATCATTTAAAACAAAAGAGGTTTATGACTTTTCACTGAAAGAAGACTTACTGCAGCAGGAATAGCACACACCAGCTCAGATACCCACCCAGGGGCTCTGGGAGCCTGCGAGGCACAGTTAAGATTAAGGACAGTTGCCTGTCCAGGTCTGAGTCCTTCCTGAGGCTGAGGA
This sequence comes from Cabassous unicinctus, assembly GCA_029593785.1. NCBI lineage: Eukaryota > Metazoa > Chordata > Mammalia > Cingulata > Chlamyphoridae > Cabassous > Cabassous unicinctus. The sequence goes on from JAQZBX010036629.1 coordinate 8,183, forward strand.
AATCCCTCTGGCCAAGTTAGAATCCAAATGAGATTTTTTCTTCCACTCCCATTTGGAAAACTAAGGGCTCAGACAATCAGATGCTTCCACCCAGGCCTTTGAGTCTGGAGTGAATGATGCAAAGAAGCAGGGACAGAGGAGAATCCGCCCTGGCGGGGGCCAGCACCATACCCCCGGCTGTGCCAGCCGCCTGGTTTTGATGGTGGAGCTGGCGGTCCAGGCGCCGCCTTCAGTGCCGCTGTGATTTCTGGGTCCCGCTGTCCAGTCGTCCTGTGAGCTGATCAGCACCTTTGATGACTCTTTTCTGCAGTAGTTCAAGCCTGTTTGTGCCGCTTGCCACCGTGAACTGACTGACACAGGGTTTCTGAAGGGCTTGTGGGGGTGTGATATGATCTGGCTTGTACATTAGAGATCTACTGCTCTTCTGTGGACAAACGATTGGAGCACAGTGTGGGCAGATGTGAGTGGACGAGTCAGACGGATGCCGTAGGACCCCTTGTCCAGGGTGGTAGCAGGAGACAAAAGTGGAGGCGTTTGGAGGGAAATCAAATTGGCTTGGAGGCCTAATGGGTGTTGGCGAGATGGAGAAGAAGACGGCACGGCTCCTGGGTTTCTGTCTCTCGCCAATGGGTGATTGGTTCAAAAACGGCTCCAGTTCTCTCAAGCTCTCTTTGCAATGCGACTTCGTAGCACCTCACCTCAAGAAGTGGAGCCTATTTCCCCAGCCTTTTAAGCTAGGCTTGGCCTTGGGATTTGTTTGGCAAAAAGAGTGTGGTGAAAGTGACGTCACATCAGCAGGCGGCGAGGAAGCGCGCCCTCGTTCCTTCCTCTTTCTCGACTTGTCCTCGGCATAGTGGCAGCAGCGGCCTCGGCTCGGTCGCCAACATGCAGCTCTTTGTCGGCGCCCGGGAACCACACGCCCTCGAGGTGACGGGCCAGGAAATGGTCGCCCAGTTCAAGGCCCCTGTGGCGTTGCGGGGCATCGCCCCGGAGGAGCAAGCCGTGCCCTGGCCGGCCCTGGAGGGCGAGGCCAGCCCGGCCAGTGAGCGGTGGGCGCCCTGACCGCTCGATGTAGCCGGCCGCACGCCTGGAGGCACAGGCCACGGTGCCCTGGCCCGTGCTGGCAGTGAGAGGTCAGGCTCCCAAGGTGGCCAAACAGGAGACGACGACGACCACAGGCCAAGCGGCAGGAGCAAAACAACCGGTGTTTTGTCAATGCCGTGCCCACCTTTGGCGAGAAGGGTCCTAGTGCCAGCCCTGCAGCTCCTTGTAGCCCTGGCCTTCTCTAAGAGAGCCACTTAGCCCAGGTAAAAATTGAAGAATAAAAAGACTGTGGTGCAAGTGGCAGTGTGTAAGTTCCGAGTCCCCACGAGGGCTTGTGTGTTTTCACTTGCTTTCCTGGGCTCGTGCAATCACTATCTGAACAAGCCTGGACTAGCCCGGAGGATGACCATTCTATGTCAGCTAACCTCCAGCCAACCCAGTATCTGACCACAAAAGCAGGAGTGTACCCAGACAAGATGAGCTGAGCCCCGCCAACCTGTGGGCTCACGAGAAATAAATAAATGGTTAATGTTTTAAACCACTACAATTTGGGATGGTTTGTTACACAGCAAGAGCTGGCTGATATATACGGATGGATGGATGGATGAATGGATTGCCATCCCAAACAGGCCCACGATTCTGGTTTTTCAAATGTCCCTGGCCACCTGTTCTTACTGCTATAAGACTGGACTTCCCTGTCCTCAGGCCAGCTGCAGTATACTTGAACTTGAACCAGATCCACCTCTTTAATGCTCTTTCTTGGGTAGCTCAGCCCCCTCAGGCCAGCTTCTGGGATTCTGATGCCTCAGAAGTCTGCTTTTATCCCAGGGTCCCTGGACCCAGCACCAGCCCCGGTGCTTTGGTCAGTCCTCTGCCTGGGTGGGGCTGGCCCCAGGTGCTCCCTGAGCTGGATGTTCAGGCTCAGGTCAGACAGGACTCTGACCCTCACAACGCTCTCAGGAGACACCAGGGCCTGGCACAGAGCAGCAGGGTCCCATGCTCTTGTGCCTGCTCTCACCTTGTGCCCTCCTGGAGTTCTCCTGCTACCTCTCCATCTAGTACCCAGCACTGGGCCCCTGAGGGCAGAAACTCCTCTCCCCTCCAGCTCAAAGGCTGCCGGGCAGCGAGGGCTGGGGACCGACCAGGGGTCTCTGTTTTGCTCCTGTAAATAAAGATATCCCAGAAGAGGATAAGAAGGGTGACTTACTGGGTAAAACTCCATCGACTGGCGAACTTTCATGCCCTAGCTGTACATCTTGCAGACAAGAGGCCTCCAGGCCTGGGGGAGACGACAGTTTTCTCTTCGTGTTGTGGACTGTTCCCTCCCAGGACGGCTCCGATGCAAACTCCGTGCACGGGCAGGTGTCTGCTGGGTTGAAGAGTGGCCCCCAAAAATCCACATCCATCCAGAACCTCAAAATGCAATTATGGAAACAGGGACTTTGCAAATGTAACTAAGATTGAGATGAGATCATACTGGGCTCAGGCGGGCCCTCAATCCAAAGAGAACGTCCTTGGAGGAGACAGAGAAGGACACACAGACGCAGAGAAGACCATGAGACGATGGAGGAGGGTGGAAGAGATGCAGCCACAGGCCAAGGGGCGCCAGGAGGCGCCAGGAGCTGGGAGAGGCAGGAAAGCTGCTAGCCAGCCCTGCCAACACCCCGGTTCTGGATTTCCAGGCTCCGGAACTGGTTGAGCACACGTTTCTGTGGATTCAAGAGCCCAGGTGTGTGGTCACTTGTGATGCAGCCCTAGGAAAAGAATACAGGTGGGGACATAGAGAAGGGTAGGAAGGAGCGGGGAGAGAAGAGGGAAGACCCCCCCCCCCAGGGCTGGAGAGAGGCTGCCCCACAGCTTCTTTCCTGGGGACTAGGAAGGGGCTGTGGACAGGGCAGTGGGCTCCCCAGAGCCACGGCACAGTCTGCCAGAGCTTGCCCTAGGCTTCCAGGCAGACTGTGTCAGGTCATGTCGGAGGATAAACTCCCGTCACCTGGTCCGGAAAAGGGGACCTGCCAGGCTGTGTCCCCTCTGTCCACCCTAGCTGCCCTGGGTGCAGGCTGGCTCCAGCTCCAGCTGCCCCGAGACTCGGCGTCCAAGAGGGGCTGTGTCCCTGGGGAGTGGGGGGCCTGGGGCAGCCTCTGTGGGTGCCTGCCTGGACCCTCAGACCAGCCTTTGTGAGGCCCAGAGGAGCTCAGGCTTTAAACAGGAGTGGGGGGAGCTGTGGAAGTCCCCACGGGGAGATTCCAGGCAGGCCAAGGGCTGGGGGGTGTGGGGACTGGGGCAGACCGAGGGTGCCGGGGAGGTGACCCAGGACTCGGCACTCCTTGATTTGTGCTGAACCTGTGAAAATGGCCTTTCTCGTTGGATGACCATTCTCCATCAGCGGACGGGGGCTGGGGACGGCTGCTGAAGACAGACCCCGTCCTGGCGCCCCTGAGGCTCCCTGGTGAGGATGAGGCGGGAGCGAGGGCGAGGCGGGGGCGCTGCTGAGCCTCGTTCCTGCTCCTGCGCCCTCTGAGGTCCCTGGAAGCCGAGGTGCCCGGTACCTGCCTGGCGGGCAGGGAGGCCGCCCCATCCGTGAGCCGGAGGCCGCAGCGGCCACTGGGGGGCAGCAGCGAGCCCACACCCTGCAGGCCCGCGCAGCCCTCTTTTGGGAAAGAAAGGCAGGCTCTGGGGGGCTGAGACCTGGCTGTAAAAAGCCCCTGTCCTCATGAGGGGTCCTGGGCTGGGAGGAACCGGCCCACAAGGTGTTCGGTGCCTCTCTGGGGTGAGATTTTTTCAAGAAATCTTTGCCCCAGCCACAGGCAGACCCCTAACTCAGCCGGCCAGGTTTCAGCACCAAAAATGGGAACTTGGGCTGTAACGTGGCCTCGGCATGACCTCTAACCCTGACCACAGACTGGCCCCCAGTGCACGCCTTCCTTCATTCAACCAGTGCTTACTGAGTGGCTACTGTGCACCAGACACCTATTAGCCACTTGGGATGCTTTGGTTAACAGATCAGACACAGACCCCTGCCCTCCTGCGGCTTCTGATCTCTGAAAAGAAGGAAAAGTCGCCTTTGATTGGCCAGATGATTTGGGGGGCTCTGAATGAAGCTAGCATGTGACTCGCTGCTTCAGACAGGCCAGTCAGGTGGTCCCAAGGAGATGTGAGCTTGCAGCTCGAGCACTAGACCTTCCAACAGCAGAGCAAACGTGCAGAGGCTCCTGCTCCAGAACACGAGGGAGCCTGAGTCTAGGAGAGGCTGCGGCCAGCAAACACGTCACTTCTGTTTCTTTCCCCAGCCCCTTATCTTTGAAAATTGCACAGAGCTGCTATTTGACCACGCTGTTTTCATCCAGCAGCAATCTGCTCTTGTCTTCATTCAACAACGCGAGGCTCAGAAAAGGCGCGCGTGGTCTTGCTGGATTGTTCCCTGGAGAAGGGCCTCTGGATACCAGTGTTCAAAATCTCGTCGTCGTCTTCCAGCGCTGGCTCCCCTCCCGGCTTCGCACTCCGCTGATGCCCGTCCATCCCCCATGACCTCAGCTGGGAACCTTAGTGTCACGTCCGAGTCCTCCCGCTTGCTGTTTTTTTTTTTTTTTCTTTTTGGCAAGGCAACAGAGGCATTTATTTGGGGTCTTAGAATTGCAATTTTGGGAGCACAGATTTAGGTAACAGCCCAAATTGTGTTCCATTTAGGCGTTTCCAGGCAAAGATTTTTAAAGAAAAAGAAGATTACATAAGTAGTTTGTGATTAGTGGATATTTGGGGAGTTCCAAGTGACCTTCAAGTTCAATAGTTTACTGATTTCTTTATCTCGTGGCGTGTCCTTAGGGCTTTGAGGAACACTGCTGCGTGGGCTTTGTGTGCTTTGTCAGCGTGTGACAAACCCACCCAGGCACCAAGTCCCATCGGTCCCCCCTCCTAAATGTCTCCCCTGTGCCCAGTGCCTCTGCGCTGGTCCACTCACCCACATCACTGTCACCACCTCCAGGGGGACACCGCCGCCAGGGGGGACACCGCCTTCAGGGGCACACCGCCTCCACAGTGGACACCGCCGCCAGGGGGAACACCACCGCCGGGGGGACACCACCGCCAGATTCCTCTTCTGAAGACAGCACTGCCACGCCTCTCATGGGATTCCAGGCCCACGGTGTGTCCTCCAAGCTCGCATGCTCCATGCCAGCCTCCAACCAGGCCAGCTCTTGAGGCTGCCGCCCAGCCCGCCTCCCCTCCCCCACCTGCCCCTCAGGACCTCTGCTTCTGGCACTTGCAGTTCTGCCCCTTCCCCTTTGAAACCTGCCCGACTAGTCGAGCTCCACTTTCACTCCTCCAGAAACTACGTCTCTCCCAGCTAATCTCTCCCTTTTTCACAACCTGTCCTTCACACATCCTAGTTTACCTGAGTCTTTGTGTTTCCAGCAGAGCTCTGATTGCTGAGGGCAGGGTCAGACTGCGCCTCTTCTTTGGCCACATCCCAGTTCCTGGTCTTGATAATGGGTGTGTAAGACACCTGCTGTGTAGCAGCTAGAAGTAAAGGCATCAGTGATGTGGTTAAATCAACGGATGAGAGACTTCAACTCCCAGAAGTACGGATAGATGTACTTCTCCCTGCTCTTCCCAGTGAGTACAGATTATAGCTCTGGACACTATACTCAAAACAAACATCAGAAGATTCTGAAAGTGAAGAAACAAAGGCAGACTAGCTAGAGACTTCTGGGCCCAAAGAACAACACAGCTATGAGTTCTCCTGGTTTTCTTTTTACCTCATATATCTCAGAGAAGGTGCTAGAGAAGCCAGCAACTCAGAAAGGCCAATGAGCAAACACACACACACATACGCAGAGCCTCAAGGAAAGCCTGCTCTCTGCAGCCAAAGGCCCAGGAAAGGGGCAGCCTGGCAAGACAGAAAACTTTTAGACTGTAACTGTTCTACTCCAGCCAAACACCACAGAGAGAACATTGGCCCCACCCTAACACATGCCAGCAAAGGCTAAATATGGGGCCACCTTCACCAGGCTAGAACAAAATACCCCACCTCCCCTTCCCCTTCCAGGATGGCACCAGAAAAGGCCACGTGGGCAGCTGGGCTTTCCATCCCACTGGGCAGTAACAAGACACCCCTCTCCCACGGTGTCAGTGGAGACCACTTGAAAAACCTGGACTTCCACCCTACCTGGTGGTGACAAAGCATTCCCCTCCCTCTCCACTCAGGTGGAGTCAGAAGAGGTCTATGGAGACTCAGGGCTTTCTCCCCCGCCTCAGGGGGCACTGGCAGCTGCAAGGTGGCACTGCCCATCCCCTCCTAGAGCAGTGTCAGAGGAGGCTAAAAGAGCAGCTTTAATAAGATCCAGGGTCTTATAACATAACGCCTAAAACGCCCCAGTTTCAACAGAAAATGACTCGTCAAACCAAGAACCAGGAAAACCTCAACTTGAATGTCAAAAAGACAGTCAACAGACACCAACACCAAGATGACGCAGATATTAAAATTACCTGAAAAGGATTTTGGAACCACCATCATAAAATTGCTTCGGTGAGAAATTTTCGATACAGTTGAAACAAATGAAAAAAAAAAAAAGAAAGTCTCAGTAAAGAAGCAGAAGATATAAAAAAAGAACTGAATGGAAATTTCAGAACTGAAAACTATAATAACAAATTAAAATTTCAAGGGATGGGCTCACAGCAAAATAGAAATGACAGAGGAAAGAATCAGTGAACTTGAAGAGAGGACAATGGAAATGACCCGATTTGAATAAGACAGAGAAAACACACTGGAAAAATAATTGGACAGAACCTGAGGGAACTGTGGGATTACAACAAAAGATCTGACATTTGTGTTATTGGAGTCCCTGAAGAACAAGAGAAAGAGACTGCATCTGAAAAAAATATTTGAAGAAATAATGGCTGAAAAATTTCCAGTCTGGTAAGAGACATAAATCTACAGATTCAAGAAGCAGAACAAAACTCAAACAGAAAAAAAACAAAGGTATCCACACCAAGACACATCAAGTCAAACTTCTGAAAATGAAAGACAGAGAAAAATCTTGAAAGCAGTAAGACATGAAACAATACCTAGAGAGGACAAGCAATTTCCATGACAGGAGATTTCTCACCAGAAGCCATGGAGGCCAGCAGGAAACAGCACGTTTTTTAAGTGATGATAAAAAGGAACCTAGAATTCTATAGTCAGAAATAAAGGGAAATCAAGACATCCTCGAATGAGAAAAACTAAGAGAATTTGTTGTCAGCAGACATTCCCTTCAGGGAATGGCTAAAAGAAGTTCTCTAAACAGAAAGGAAATGATAAAAGAAGGATTCTTAGAATATCAGTAAGGAAGAAAGAACAAGGAAAAGAACAAAAATATGGGTCAATACTATAGAATTTACTTCCTCTTTTGAGTTTTCTAAAATATTTTCTAATAGTTTTCTATTTTTTCATATTTTTCTAAAAGATGTTTCATGGTTAAAGCAAAAATTACACCACCATGTGATATGGTTCACAGCATATGAAGAGTAGCTCTTTGAGATAATTATGCTATTAATGGGGCAAGATAACAGTATGGAAAGGAAGGTAAAGCTTTACACCTTAGTAAAATGTTGGTAAGAGTAGGCTGTGATAAGTTATTTAAAAGATTTGAAATCTCACAGAGTATGTTCTCTGACCACAATGGAATATAGAAAGATAAATCATAGGTAGATCTATCAGATTGATAGAAATGTACCTAGAACCACTTTTAAAACTATACAAAGAAATACACTCAAAACTCCATAAATAAATCAAAATGAAAGAAAATACTGATTCGACAGTGGTGGATACATGACAGCAAGGATTTGTCAAAACCCATAGAACTGAACAAGACAGACAGCGAGGCCTCATGCAAACTGTAGACTTTACCACTAGTACTTATCAGTACCGGTTCACCACTGCTAACAAATGCAGTGCACTAATGCAAGGTGCTAATTGGAGGAAAACCATGTGTGTGGAGGTGTATATGAAAACTGTGCAAGTTTTCAGTAAACCTAAAACTGCTCTAACAACAGTTTATAATTTTTTTAAAAACTACAAAAGAGAGTTTACACTACATTTTTTAAAAAGTCTGTATACAGTGGCCAGAGCCCCAATTAGGCTGGTGTGGGTTTGGGGCTCTGGAACGGGAAAGGAGCAAGCACATTTTTTTTGGTGGCAGGCAGTGTTGCGGGGACACGAACCAGGACAGACAGCTGTGGCTTGCAGATGCTTCTTCTCTCTCAGTGGCAGGGAGGGGCAGGCAGGTGGCACAGACCTGGCGGCTGACGCCTCCACGGAAGGGCAGGGCTGGTAGAACTGCTCACACTGCAGCCTCTGGGCCCGAGTGGCCCCCCACCCACCACGGGGTTCCTCTCTAGCCGGTCTCTCTGGGCAGTGACAGCCCAGAAGCGGGTGTGTGCTGGTCTGTCAAGTCTCTAGACCAGCTTCTCCTTTGACCAGTAGGAAGCTGAGGCTCCGGCAGGGGCAGAACTTTCCCCCTGCCCCACTGCTGGATTGTTACAACAGAGTGGGGGTGTGAGTGGCCTTGTCTTCTGAGTGAAGACTGGAGGGGTGGGGTGAGGTGCTGGGAGGGTAGTGAGAGAGGATTCGGGGGGCCAGCTGGGGCAGTTGAAAGAGTCAAGGCGACATCAAGAGCTTTGCGGAGTGAATCAAGAGGACTCGGAGCTTAGAGCTGGACTATGTGGGCCGTGAGGGCACGGGAGGTGCCCAGGTGGGTGGGGGCGCCATTTTACGCGATGGGGGATACTGGCGAGAGCCGGGGTTCAGAGGGCCGTGGGTTCCAGCTTGGATGTGCTCAGTCTGGGGTCCCTGGGATACGTCCAGGAAGGGCTGCTTAAGGGACACGGGGCTCCTCGGGTCTGGAGCTCCTGGGAGGGGTCTGGCTGGTCATTGGAATAACCTCAGGGCCAGGCTGGTACCGGAAAACAAAGCCGGATTCCAGCAGGCGTTAACAGGAGAGCTGGAGCCAAAGGGTAACAGGACGTGAAGGGAACAGTGATTTACAGAACTCCAGAGCAGGCAAAATTAAGTTGGAAAGGAGGAGACGAATAACTGAGTAGCGGGGTCGTTGAAGTGATATCAGTTCCTGCTGTCGCATTACCGGATTGGAGGCAGAAAATCGCGTCAAAGTCATGCCCTCATAAACGAACAATCAATAAAAAACAAAGCGTGCCTGGCTTCCAGGAGAGCTCAATGACCTCCCCGGCCCCCTCCCCACCCCAGCCTCTTCATGGAAATTCGGGGGCTGGAGCACCTCTTCCTGACATCCAGCAGAGAACATGAGTCAGGCCTGGGCAAACTGGCACGAAAGCCCTTCCCTGTACCCAAGTCCCGCCCTCGGTCCCAAGTCTGCCTGGCAGACCCATTTGCATGCTGATTTGCATGCTGATTTCATGCTACTTTGCACTGCTCTGCAAACCCTGGCTTACCCTTAAAGGGGCAGTGCCTCTCCTCCCCATACCATTCCCATCTCTTCACCCACATCCTAAGAAACGTGGGATTTGGTGACAAAAAGAGGGAGTTCTCTGTGGGGTCCCGAAGCTTCTCTATTTATTCAAACTCTACTTACTGAGGGTCTTCTAGGCTCCATGACTGGAAACCTGGGCTGCCTTCGAGTACCTGCGGATGCGTCTTGCTTTCCTTCCCTGCCACAGCCATACGGCGGGGAGAGGGGCACAGACTGGCCGCTGGGCTGGCGGAGGAGGGGAGAGGGCGGCGTCCGAGGCCCTCCATGCTCAGCCCGGGACCCAGCTACCGGGGAGGAGCCAGGTGGGGCCACCTGTCTGTAGAGCACTCGGCCAGTTAACCAGCTTCCTTGCCGGGTGGATGGCGAGTTCTGCTCCCTGGCCTTGACGGCAGGAGAGGCCTCACCGTGTGACGACCTGGGGACTGACGCTGCCCAGGCCTCACGGCACAGAGGATACTGCCCTGCCCAGGAGACAGAGGACAAAGGAAAGGACAAGCTCTCAGGTGCTGACCCTTCCACCTCTCCACTTGAACCCTGGCACACCAGCTGAGAGGCTGCCATGGGGTCCTGTAAAAATGGAGACCAGGTGACCCCTCGGGACCTTGCCCTTGAGGGCGGCCCCTCGCAGGGCAGGGGCCTGGGTCTAACCAGCCTGCACCAGACTTGGCACCTGGGGCCAGGTCATGCCACCCAGGAGCAGGGGCTCCCGCCAGCCTCTGGCCGCTCTCCACCGCCTCCCACCCGCACAGCGTCCCCTGCTGCTGCCCCGGAGGTGTCCCCAGGTTCACAGGACTCCGCGCTGGAACCTCAAGCTTCCAAAGGCGTGTGAGGTTCTGTGCACAGCACGGGAGGCCTGGCCGCGTTTACCCCAGTGGCCCAGCGACACCCTCCTGACATTCTCTCCCTCGTGTGGCCCCCGCCCCGCTCAGCGGGGCTGGCCTGCGCTACCCACGGGTATCGTGAAAGAGCCGGTGCGTGGCTCTCGCAGCTGGACCAAAAGCATTTCCACTCTTGCTATGCTCTTAGATCACTTGTTGCGGGGAAGCTCCCTTTTTTTTTTTTTAAGATTTATTTTATTTATTTATTTCTCTCCCCCACCTCGTTGTTTGTGCCCGGGGTCTACTTTCTGTGTCTGTTAATTGTGTGCTTTCTGTGTCTGCTCCTCTTCTTTTTAGGAGGCACTGGGAACCGAACGCAAGACCTCCCATTTGGGAGGGAGATGTCCAAACTCTTGAGCCACCTCCACTTCCTGCTTGTTGTGTCTCTCATTGTGTTTCCTCGTTGCATCATCTTGTTGTGTCAGCTCGCTGCGCCAGCCCATTGCATCAGCTCACTGTCTTGCTTGTCTTCTTTAGGAGGCACTGGGACCTGAACCCAGGACCTCCCATGTGGTAGGCAGGCACCCAACTGCTCGAGCCACAACCGCTTCTCGGAACCTCCTTTCTTAATGGGTGGAGGGTCAGTTCTGCTCCCTGAACTTGAAGCACAAGAGCATCCATGTATAAGGCACTCAAGCAGCCCTTTGGGGCGTCCATGTGGAGAGGAACTGAAGCCGCTCATCAGCAGGTGTCACAAACTTGCCGGGTGTGGGAGTGAGCCATCTGGAAGCACACCTTCCATATCCACCGCGCCTTCCCACAGACCAGCCCACATAGTTACTGCACCCTCAGGAGGGACCCCAGCCAGAACCACTCAGGCCATTTCTCGATTCCTGGGAGGATAATAAATGTGTATTGTTTTAAGCAACTAAGTTTGGGGTAATTTGTTACACAGCAATAGATAGCTAATACAAGATGCTTTCATTTCGACCCAGATCAAACGATAAGTGTATGTTTAGCTTCATAAGAAACTGCACATGGGTTCCAGCTGCTTTTAGGTAAAGTCCAGACCACCTGCCTCAAGAGGGGATGACTCGGGGGTCTGCTGACACCCCAGGGCTCCCTGGGTGCCCAGGCTGAGGCTAGACACCAGCCGAGACCAATCTCTGCAGAGCTTCCTCCTCCACCCTACGCTGTTTCTCTCCTTCCCAAGAGGTTTGTCCTGAGAGCGCTCCTTCAATTATTCACTCACACAAGAACCCCACTGCAGCCTCTTCCTCGAGGAGGACAGCACACTCGCTTGCCAGCTTTGCGCCCAGACCCTGCGCAGCTTTGCCTGGGCTCCAGACCCTCACCACAACCCCCCTGGAATCAGCTCTTGCTTCTGCCTGGACCCCTCTCTGCAAGCCTCGGGGTGCCCATGAGATGGGACCATTCTCGCTCCACTCCTCCCCGCCCCCACCTCCCCCCAGGAGCCCACCCACCAACCGCCACATGCACATCACCCCGTGCAAGGGGGCCTTCCAGCTAGACCCCACGCGCTCGGACCACCTCCAGGTACAGTGTACTTCATTTGACCCTGGTATTATGAACACTCCTATTTTACTAGCAAGGAAGCAAGAGGCAGATTTCCCACAAAGCTAATGAAGCGTGAGCTCACTTGCACGGGGGCCTTCCAGGGCCCTGCGGTTTTGTAATAGGCTTTGGCATTCTTTTGCTTAAAAAGGGCCCCCAAATCGTATCAGCTTTGGGCCCTGGAGGAAACTGAGACTCCGAATGGTGAGGCGACTTGCCTGAGATGCAGAGCTGGTGAGCAACAGAAGAGGGGCATGACTCCAGGTCTGTTGACTCCTGACTTCTGTCCCTTTCCTCCACCCTATGGCACAGCCCGGAAACCCCCAGGCACACAGGGGCAGCCTCCAGGTCCCAGCCCTCGGCTGTCTCAGCCCCCAGCACACAGCCTTCCTGCTGTGGCACAGGCAGCCTACCAGGCCGGGCCTATGTTTAAACATCAAGTGGAAGAGTGTCTGTCTACACAAGGACCCTCAGTGGATACAGATGCCCACAGAGACTTTATTCTAACCTGAAATAGCCCTTCTGTCTGCCTGTGTCCATCAGCTAAGGTGGCAGGCTGATAGGGTACCTGTCCTGGGGCCATGGCAGAGAATGAACTATGTATCAGTTAGCTTTTGCTGTGTAACAAATCACTCCAAAAATTAGTAGTTTAAAACAAGTATTTGTTTAGCTCACAGTTCTGCAGGTCGGCAATCTGGGTCAGACTTTGCCGGGCAATTCTGATCTCAGCTGTGCTCCGTCATGCATAGGCATCTGCCAGGCTGGCCGGGGGCTGGCATGAGCTGGCATGGCCCTTCTCTGTTCCACTTGTCCTCCACTGCTAGCCAAAGATTGTTCACATGGCTGCTGTGCAGAAGTCCGAGAGAGCAAGCGGCTTGAGCAAGGCCACATCCTGATGGCAGGAGCTGCAAAGACACATTGCAAAGGACGAGGGGACAGGGAGGAGGAGGAGGAGGCAGCCACCTCTGCAAACACTCCCTGACCAGCTAGGTTGAGGAATGGCGCATGAGCAGGGGCTTGGAACCTGCGGTCCTGAGTACTGAGATTCTGCTGGGCAGGTTGCCCCCACCCCCTGTTGGATATCAAAGAGTTCAGGCACAAAAGTTGTCTCCGTGCCTCCCGGTGGGGCAGGGGACCCCCTCCGAGGCTGGGCCTCCCCCCTCAGACTAGCAGCCCCCTGAGGACTGCCCTGCCTTTACCGTCCACTGCAGGGCGCAGTGCAGAGAGCGTAGTTCGGGTGAAGAAAGCCTTTCACCTCCCCGACGGGACCACTGGTCCCGAGAGTGGCCGGTGTCGGAGCCCCGTGCCCCCAGGCTCCCAGCACACACCAGCCCGTAGGTGATTCCTGCACGAACAGACAGCACTGGCCAGGGCCGGGGTCAGAGCACACACAGCCTTCGGGGCTGCGGTCTGGGATGTCTCCCAACTGCCCCAAGGACCCAGGGCCCAGATAACTGGGACCCGGAGCGGGGGGCTCACACCTGCCCTGCCCACCCGGCTGCTGACTCTGGCCCACGTCGTCTCTAGCTCTGCCCCGTGCACCCCTCCCCATGCCACCCGGCCACCCTGCTCTGACTGCGGTCACTGCCTCCTCCCCAGGCTCTGTGAGCCCTGAGAGCCCTTTTTTTTTTTTTTTAACTTTATTTTGTACATTTAATAATTGAAAATATAAACAATTAAAAACTAAAAAGTAAACACAGGCAAATAAATACCGACATTTCTCAATTAAATGCACTGGATACATAAAATTTATTTTTGAATCAAACAGTATATTACACAATATATTTGGTTCATAGTAATGCAGTCATGCAGTATTTGTCCTTTTGTGTCTGGCTTGCTTCACTCAACATAATGTCCCCCAGGTTCATCTATTTGTCATATGCTTTACGACTTCATTTCTTCTTACAGCTGCATAATATTCCATCATGTGAATAGACCACAGTTTGTTTATCCATTCATCTGTTGATGGACACCTGGGTTGTTTCCAACTTTTGGCAATGGTGAATAATGCCGCTATGAACATCGATGTGCAGATGTCTGTTCGTGTCACTGCTCTCAGTTCTTCTGGGTATATACCCAGTAGTGGTATTGCAGGGTCACGTGGCAAGTCTATATTCAACTTCTTTAGGAACTGCCAAAGAGTCCTCCACAGTGGCTGTGCCATTCTGCATTCCCACCAACAGTGAAGAAGTGTTCCTGTCTCTCCACATCCTCTCCAACACTTGTAGTCCCAAGAGCCTCTTGATGAGGAAGCCAGACCTTGCAATCCATGCCTGCCCTTGTAGGCTGCCCCCCTCCACACAGGGCCCTGGGTTCCGGGTAGACCCAGGAAGCTGGAGTAGCCAGAGGACAGAATGCAGCCAGTGGGCAGGCAGAGCCCCTTACCTACAGACACAGAGGCCAGAAAGCCACAGCAGCAGGGCAGGCTACAGCCCCAAGTCCCAGCCCCTTTGTCACGTATTTGCCACGTGATCTGGGCTGTCACCTGCTTGCCACAGCCCACATCTGTTGCGTGGGACGACAAAGGCCTTCGGCAGCTTCCGTGGGCGCCCGGGCATCTCCCTGTGGCCTCACCACTGCAGGGGGTGCTGGCCACCTCCGACTGGAAGGAGCTCAGCCGCACCTGAGAGCGTGATTCCAGAACTGCAGAGGGCAGGCGGCAGGCTGGAGGGCCAGGACAGGCACCTGCCGGGTGGGCCAGCAGCCCGGCTCCCTCGGCCCTCCGGCGGCATGGCTCTGAGGCTCGCGGTGGGCTCTGGTGCCCAGAGGCCCTCAACGACCACAGTGGACACTGACTGGGGCCACGCTGTGTGGACACCAGTCCTCCCCTCTCGCCTCCCCCTCCCAAACCAGTGCAGTGTTTCCCGGCTCCTCTCCAGGCTGGCGCGTGGCTGGGTTTGGCCAGTGGGGGAGACGGCAGGTAGGGAGGGAGGTCCAGGGCCTTTCTTCCCAGGGCTCGGCCACAGCTGGGTCCCAGCTCCCACGGGGTGACCAAGCTCCAGGAACACGACCTTGTCCCTCCTGCCCCCCAGGGGTGGAAACGGCTTCCTGCCGCTGCTGCTTTTTGGGTGGCCCTGGCTGACCGCTCAGCTCTTGCACCTCTCTGCATTCGACCACTGTTCAAGCTCTGGTTTGGGTTTTCCTGGCGGTGCTTGAAGACCATTCCCCAGGCGTCGGCTGACCCCCAGCTTCCCGCAGGCCCTCGTCTCTTCAACAAGGAAGCATCAGAAGCCGATGCAGTTCTAGGCCAGGAGTCAGCAGACCATCTGCTGAAGGCCAAATCCAGGCAAAGTGGTCCTGGGGACTCAGCCACACCCATTCCTTTACGTATCGTCGTTGGCTGCTTTGGGAGAGCCGGGCTGAAAAGCTGTGGCAGAAACCCTGCGGCCCACAGAGCGTAAAATGTTTGCAGATGCCTCTTCTAGGCTCTTGCTACTCAAAATGGGGTCCCGGGGTCCAGCAGCATCGGCCTCACCCGGGAGATTGTTGGAAACGCAGAATGCCAGGCCCTGCCCCAGACCTGCTGCTCCAGAATCTGCATTTCGGAAAGAGCCTCGGTTGATGTGTGACCTAGCCTAGGGAGTTAGCCTTATCACGCCACTCATCACTGGTGCAATCATCACCGCCCAGCCGTTTCTCTCCCCCCCTAGAGGAAAGACGCAGGGCTCAGGAGGGCGCTGGTCTCCGCTGAGTCCCATCACCAGCTGGTGGCTGGCGGGAGGAGGTGAGCTCAACGACGCTCTGACAAACCGAGTGTTGACGAGAGCCGTGGAAGCCGAAGCAGGGGACAGTGTTGAGAAGAGGAGAACTTCCGGGAAGATGACTGACTAGTAACACACAGGAATCTCTTCTCCAGAAAAATAGCTAGAGAACAGGCTGAAACAGACCCAAAATAGATCTTCTAGGGTTTAGGACAGCAGGGAAAGACTGCATACCACCGAGAGGAGAGAGGGACAAAAGAGAGAAATCGCGACGACAGAACCAGAACCGTGAGTTTTTAATC
>JAQZBX010036630.1:0-24109 GCA_029593785.1 Cabassous unicinctus
CTCATATGGTAAACGGGGGCTCTATCCACTGAGCCACACCCGCTTCCCGCTAAATGTCTTCTTTCCAAGAAGTTTTAATTACTGTATACACATGCTGTCATACATGACAGTTATGTCAGACATTTCATTAATTAAAATGGAAAACAGAAGCTTAAGTTATTTTCCTTATTATCAAAACTATGTTTCTTGGAACCACATGATGATTGATTTTGTGCTGTTGTACACTGGATGCCTTACGCTGACGACAGTTTAGAGGATCCTTTCTAATTACAGGAAGGTACTACTTTCCTCAACACTGATCTGATCGGTGACAAATCTATATTATACACTATTGTAAATGGCTCATAAATCAATTGCAAACAAACAATGTACAAACTTAAGTGCTGGTGCTGAAATCTCTTCAGAATAGTCATCATGATTTTAAAAGTTTGTTTAAACATTTGCAAGCATCAAGTGCCAATCAAAACTGGAGATGAAACATTAATGAATGTTGAATTCTCCTGCTTTAGCTTTACTTCCTTTTTAGTTTTTTTCAGTTCTTTGCTATTTTTACCGTACTGTTTCAAGTTTTCCACATGCTAACTTTGTGCGACTGAAATAAAACTGCAGTATGTGTGTGTATATATATATATATATACGTATATATATATACACGTATATATATGAAGCTATAGACCCAAAACAATTGTCAAAACAAATGCAATTCCATAATCCAAATACTCCAGTTCCTTCTACACTTACCATAAGACAGGCTCCTTGGAGACCTGCAGAAAGAGGATTCTGGTGGGAAAGGGAGGGAAGAAAACAGTGGCCCTTATATTTCCATGTGATTACCACTTTCTCCTATCCTTTCTGGTTCTCATCTGGCAACCCACTGGCTGACCCTTATAACTGAAGCCCTTTAACTCCTCCCAGGCTTATGTGGAATGCTATGGACCTTAGGGCTTAGGATCCAGGATCTAAGGTTCAGACTAAGTATAGGAGAACACCTGACCTGGACATCCTGATCACAGCGTACAGTCGCCTCCAGCTCTGTCAGGCGCTTCTCAAGTTCTGCAACCTAGGGGAAGGAAGGAGGTAAGATGCACCACCTGCCTCTTCTGCTACAGTGAGAGGAACAAGATCCTGCTCTTCCCTGCTTGCCATTCTACCTGCCCCCCCCCCACCACCAGTGGGGTTCCTTTCCCTGAAACGCATCCATAACCACAATCTGAAAATCTTAACTGAAAGGAAGGAAACATGGAGTATGAGATGTGGAATCAGAAGCATTCCAAGCATCCTTCTCCCAGGTCTGCTCCCTCTGCCCACCCGCCCACCCCACCGGGACCAACAGCACACACATACATACTTTGGCAGCTTGAGAGAACTTGTCCTGCTCAGGTCGAGAATGCAATTCATAAGTGACAAGGCTGCTATCTGGGGGTGCCCCACAGGTGGTCTTTCCCCCTGGACCAGCCCCTTTGCTGTTCTTTGTTGCTTCCAGCTGTAGCAGTAGGCGCCTGGGGCAGGAGACAAAGTAGGTGTGACCCAGCCCAGTTGTGCTCTCTCTTTTTTTTCTACACAAACCCTTGTGTCGAGGGCTGACTTTCAATAGATTGCAGCGAGGGAGCTGCTCTGCTATGTACGAAAGCTCGATCCAGAAGCATCTACAAATAGTTTAGCACCAGGTTCCCCACGAACGTGTGGTGTGTGATGGTCGATGGGGCGGTCACCTTTCTGGCTGCACCCCGTTTCCCCGGGATGAGGGGCTCTCCACGCTGGACCCCGGTCCCAATGCCCACCGGCAGGGACTCTCTCTCACTTTTGCCTCATAGTCAGCATTAAGTAAGAACTAGGCAGTCTCTCCCCTTAGTATCCCTGTAAGTACCTGTCCCTCCATAACCCCAGTCAGTAGTGATTTCCCAACAAAGTAGGGTACCTACTTAGCCAGAGCTCCATCAGGGTCAGTGAGGTTGATTGCAGCATCTGGTCCCAGCAGTTTCTCCAGGTGGGAAGCAACTAGCTGCTGCTTAAGGACTGCAAGCTGTTTAGCTAGCACCACAGGAGTCAGCTTCTCTTCAGCGGCTGACTCCTTCACTGTCATCTAGTATGAAAAGAGGTGGAGACAGTGAGAAACGGCAAGAAGGCATCAAGAAAAAGCAGCTGTAGCTGAAAGTCACTGGGATGGTCCTTGGTATAGCAGATTGCCCACCTATTGCACTAAATATAGATTTGTGTGTAATCCTAAACGCTGGAAACCTCAGCTCCCTTATTCTGGGACTTTAGGGAATAGTTCTCTTCCTGCTGGGAGTTCTAGGGATCAACAAGTCATAGCAGAGAGTGGAGAAAAGAGTTGATAGTTACCTTTATTTTCTCAACTTCAGTTGTTAGCTCTTGGACCTCATGCAGTAGTCGCTGGTACTTTTGCTGGGGTGTCTCCTTCACTCCCAGACCCTCTCCAAGCTAGAGAGCAAGCACAGAGGGTGATGTTATACCTCCCATTAAAGGGAGCCTCAAAAATTTATCCAAACCCTGGGTCTAAGTCATAGGGTGCCATTCTCAACCCAGAATCCACAACACCCTAGGATAAAAGAATGGGAAGTAGCCAGAAGCCTGGACACTCTCTGCAAGAAACAGGAAGGGGCGCAGAGCATCCTTAACTGCATCCTGCTGGGTTCCCCAGGACCTCCAACCAGAGAGAAATCCAGAATCCCAACTGCATCCCTTGCTATCCCTCCTAAGGTGCCTGCTACATGGGATCCCTGTGACATTCTGTTCTACACACACACACATACACACACACACACACGACAAACCATCTCATAGTCTCCAGATTCATATCCTGTCCTCTTGGTTTTTCCAATACGATCTGAGAAATCTGCCGGAGAAAAGGTGGAACTGAGGACCTGATTTAGGCCCAGGGCAGTCACAGTTTCAACTGACAGAGGTTTCCACAAGAGATCTCTATGAGGGGCTCTTCTCCAAAACAAGAGTCACTAAGACCTGAAGACAGGAAGCCATTTTTTTGTGCTTGCCCTTCAGGCTTTCCCCACCCAACTTTCAGCCCAGTCTCACCAAGTCCCTTTGTCCCCACTCTCTTATCCTTGAACTTGTCGTAGGCAGCATTGGGATTGACAATGATGTGCTCCACACTTGTGCTTGTCAGCTCCTCCTGCAGGAATAGGTGCTTCAGATCAGTGGCAGAATCATTCCCACCCTTGAGTTTCCCCAAACACTAGAAGATTGGGCCCTATTTTTCCAAGGGGAAAGAAGGGTAGCTCCATTCCAAGCTGTTGACACAGGCTCAGTCTAGGAAACTGAAGCTTCCTGATAAATTTGGAGTCTCAGTTGTATAACTATTACTACCCTATTCTACTGGGAACAGAGGCAGCACAACCTCCCCACCCACTCTGTACATAAATCCCTCCATCCAACTTGGCCCTCCCAAAGTTATCTGGCACACACCATGCACTCTAGGCCTGAAACAAGCTGACCTCTTTTAACCTCCCCCTCCCAAAAGCAAATCTTGCCGACTGAGGAAGTCCATTAACTCTGAGGGTAAATAATAGGACTTTAAACCTGCTGAAGGGAAGACACCAGCTCTCAGATACAGAAGAAAGATTAGCAGAGGGCCTGACCAGCAGCTCAGTTTCCAGGCTGCTGTGAGGCCAGGGAATTCAGGGGATTGGGAGAAGGGGCAGGGTTTGATGGATTATTTTTTAAGGGTCATCTTAGAAACAAGAAGCATAAGCAATATTTTCTGGCCAAAAGAACCCTTGGGCATGGGCTATATGCAAGCCCTGGAATAGAGAGAACCCAACATCTTTTCAAAGAGAAGCTGCAGCACCTGCCTCTTTTCTCTGACCACTGTGCTGTGCCTCCAACTCTGAAGCTCCTCCTAATACAGTAGAGGGAAAGTGAAAAAGAGACTTTGCCCTAGAAATTGAAGCAGAGTTTCCCTTCTTACTAGATATCTACTTCCTGCCCACAGATTCCAGTTATTAACACCAAGACCGGGCACTCCAGACTGCAAGTCTCCCCTTCACTTGTCAGAAGCCCAAAAGCTCTCACTACAGTACTGAAAGAAGGGGGAAGGAGACCCAGAAGTGCTTTTGTGTGGGAGATCACATCTCCACCTTCTACAGGAGAGGTAAAATGAGTCTTCTGTCCTTCAACTAGGACAGTGGTTTTCAACACTGGCTGCACATTAGAATCAGTTAGAAAATGTTTTTTTATTTTTATTTTTTTAAAAAAGGGCAGACGACCATCTTCCTTTAATTCACACTCAAGTATGTGCTACTCCTATCTGTGAGAGCCATAATCAAGGCCAAAGATGTAGAAATCCATTAAAAACAAATAAAAGCCTAAGTAAGAGGAATGGGAGGCATAATCTACAGGCCAAGGAAAGAAATTAATCATAGCTGCCATTTATCAAGCCCTTATTATGGGCCAGGTGCTATGCAGATGAGAACATATTTTCTTATTTACTTTCCCAAGTAGGGCAGAGGTGGAGTAAACTCGGTAAACACACAGAATGGCTGCACAGTAACAGAGATGGGCAGCATCCCACTATTCTCTGCCGTAGGAACACGTCCTGAGTCAGAAGGGCTGCCTGGTGCTGGTGTCCTCTTGGAGCCTCTCCGAGGGTGTGGCCCCAGAAGACTCAGGTGGGCAGCACATGCTAGTCCTCCAGTGGCATCTACTCCATCAGTGTCTAGGAGCTCTGGGGCATGGGTTGGGGGCAGTGTCATTACAGTAATTTGTCAGATGGGAAAAGATTGTCAGCTGGGAGGTGGGATTGAGTAGAGGGCTTAAAAGCTTTAGTAGAAACAAAAGGACAGAGAAATAACTGCCCATCATAGCACACCCCGTTACAAAAGCAGATGAAAGGTCAGGCTTCTTACCAGCTCCTTGCGGTTTCCCCAGAGGTGAGAAAATCAAAAGAGTTAAAAGGAAAGGGAGCAAGGGGGATGGGGGTGAGGGAGGGAAAAAAAAAAGACAAAATTGTTATTAGCAAATTGTCACATGCACTACATGATAAGTCTTCAAACACACTTGCACCACAGGGCCCCAGGGGAGCCTAGCAGTTTGGGGGCCAAGAAATTTCAGCTGGAGTCACCACATACCCCAAGAGAAAGGAGAGCACAGGACCCTTTCCTCTCTGGTGATGAGAATGTCCTGAAGCTTTGCCATCAAACAGCAGCAATTTAGATCATCTGAGGACTAACAGATGTTACAAGCTACTGCCATGAAGTAGGAAAGTGTGGGAAAAGACGGCTGCAGTGGGGAGGAAGCTGTGGAAATGGCAAAATATGAAGCAGAGGCTGGAGACTGTGAGGGCCTGTAGCTTATTGAGGGTCCATAATTCCCAAGGGGGTAGCTCTCCTTACTAGTTCATGGCCCAAGTTTCCCTGTCTCCCAGTTTCTCTAGTTTTGCAAGAATGAGACATTTGGATGGCACAGTTACGATGATAGTAGAAAGATGCACATGCTTGTGTGGGTACTTTGATTTGACTTTCAGTTAGGCAGAACACAATATGTCAGTTATAGATGGTGAACTTAAAGAAATACGAAGTACCTAACCCCAGCCCCATTCTTATTTCCTGCTGCCGGTGGAGAGGCCTGGCAAATACTGGTCCCTCATGCAGCCTAGCCTATTGGTATCCACCTTGCCATGGTTGGCAACTTACCCTGTGGCTCTGAGGGGTCCAGAGCAATTCTGTCATGATGTGCTAGCACAAAGAGTCCAGAGGACACCAAGTTTCCCAGCTACCAACCCATGTGCAGAACGTGTTCCTTCAACCTTCAGTTCCCAAGATTCACAAGGGCTGGAGTGCAGACAAATGGGAAATGTGAGAGTATTTCAGCTTTATTTTAGTCCAGGCCACACAGATAAGGCTTCCACTTCCAGGCAAGACTGCTTAAGAACTGCCAGGAGGGGAAATCCAGCTGGATGCCTTGCCTTGCCAGGAGTTCTGCTGATGGGCAGGTGAAAGTTGAGATGGCTATGCATATAAGAAAATTCATAGTTGCATAAAGACAGTGCTGCTGCCTTCCCCCAAGAGTTCAGCCAGATACCCCTGAACCTTAACTTCTCCATTTCCTGTCCAATGCCAGGATCTGGCACAGCCAGTACTCCTCCTTCAGCCTAGGGCAGAGGTGGCTCCAGGTCCTGTAGTCTATGCTACGATGTCTCTGCACAGAGTGGGCAGCTGGGTGTATGCACTCACAAGTACACACATTTGAACACAAGGGGAGGCACACACTCTGTACCTTTCTCTTACTTGCCCCACCAAGCTAAAACCAGCTTGGGAGAAACTCGAGAAGAGAGAGAGAGGATAATGGGTCATGCATTCAAATTCAAACCACGAGGAACAAGCAGGACAGGGGAGGATAGAAAATCGAAAAGGAAAAGTGGTGTATTAGTTTATAAATAGTATATACCATCTCCAGGTCTGTCCTTTGGGTGGAGGACAATGAAATTTTATTCATAACTCCTGCAACATGGAGTAGTAAGTCACCATGGAAACCAAGTACACCACAGCCACCTTGATTGGAAAATCCCAGGTGCCCTAATCATGGGTACCAGCTTACCTGGTACAAAACTCCCAGTCCCTCTCACTAATGGACCCCCAGACTCCCCAAGGCTGTTTGGCTAAGTGGCTGTGCCTCAGAGGACAAGACCTGAGGTTCTAAATCAAACAGGAGAAGAGGCCACTGCTGCTCTCTGAGCCAGTTCAGACACTATGCCAAAGCTGCAGCCAGGGGAACTTCAGAACCGTGATGACAAGGAAGGTAGATAGTATTGTAGAATAAAACTGTCCAGGATGGACCACATAATAGACCATCCATCCATTTCTAAAGGAGGGGTGCAGAAGCAGAAACTTGTAAAGCACAAATAACGTAAGTTATTTTTTCCTTAAAAGTGTATATGCAATGCTCTTTCTCTCCTCCCCTTCCCAATTTACCTTTCTCTAGGCATAGGGGGTATTAAAATGAGTTTTTCCCCTAGCAATAATCAGCACATGGCTAAGAAGTGTTTCATATATCCGTGCCCCTTGTTCTCCACCCTTGTCTAGACTGGCTAAAAGTCATTCCTTTCCTCTTAATTCCACTCCAGTCTGAGCAGAAGAAAGGCAACCCCCTTCTAACTACAACTCCTAAATACCTCATGTCCAAAAGCATTCATAGCTTCCATGTTTTATCCCATCCTCCAAAGGATAGTTTTATTCTGCAGATCTCAGAAAGGGAAAAGACAATGATTCATGGATGAGAGTTGTACTTCTATACCTTGATTAATTATCTTTAAACAGAAGGCCAGGAGACCCCACAGTGACCCAGCTAGGGACTCACTGGAATTTAAAACAATTAGCTACAACAATTGCCCAGTGGCAGAGCATTGCATGCAAGATGGCAGATGAAAAAAAAAACATGCAGAGAAGAAGCATTGAATGGTCTTACTTGTGCAAACTAGTGTCCAGGCAAGGTGGTGAGGAGGGAGGATGGGGGAAGCATTAGGAAAAACTTAGGTAAGTTTAAGTGTGCCAACAGTCAATGAACACAATCAAGCATTCTCTATGACATCCCAAACTGTAAGAAAGGGAACCTACTGTTTCTCATCTCAGGCTGGTGGAGTGTCCAGCAGTATTTAATCTTTGGAGAACTGAAGGCTGCCAGGGCCCCACTAAGCTATGGCTAGGTCATTATTTCCCCTTTCACATGGCATTGGGGGTAAACTAAATCCAATCTAAGGAGGTCTTAATTTACTCTCCTTGCTCCAGCAGTTCAAAAGCCATGAGCAGAATGCCTCACAGACAAAAGCAGGCTGTGGGCCCAAAGGGGAGGGAATCCCATTTGGGAATTACCTTTCCTAACCAGACATATTTTTAAAAGTCTCCAAACAAGCCCATCATCCCAGTCAACCCAGGAGTATCTGAAACACAGAGAAGAGATCCTCCCAGGTTGAGGAGGAAATGGCTATCCTGCTCAGTTTTCTGGCCCATTCCAATTTTGGAATATTTTATTTCTGGCTAAAATTGTTTTAAATGTATAGTAGGAAAATCAAGATCATCTGCAGCAAAAATAAAATCCTCTACCACTTTTCTTCCTCTTCCTCACTGCCCCCATGCAGGAACTGCAAAACTTTGTGTGTGTGTGTGTGTGTGTGTGTGTGTATATGTCTCAATGTATAAAAGTTTGCATTTTATTATTTAACATCGTCACAATCTATCAATATCAGTCCATATAGAACTAACTCCCAGCTATCTTTATACTGCAAAATATACCTTAAAAGCTCTGTACTAAAATTAGTATATCCCGTTCTCTTCATGTTGACTCCAATCTTTTTCCTTTTTTTTTTTTTTAAATGAGTTAAAGTAGCAAGATTTTTAAGGGATATTAGAGGACATTATTTCCTTCAGCAATACAATTTTGTCCACAGTGGAGAAATCAGAAGAAGGAGATAAGAGGACAGTGAGGGTCAACACTATTTGGCTATTCTTTTAAATAAAAACCTGGAGACCCTCCCAAAGGTTCCATAAGAAGCTGGTCATATTGGTTGTCTCCAGGGAAGGGAACTGAGTGGAGGCAGGGGTGGGAAACAGACTTTTTACTAATATAGTCCTGAATCTTTTGTTCTATGTGCACATATTACCTACTTTTAAATTTAAAAAAATTTAAAGTTGAAAATAATGTGGAGACTAAGAGAGAGAACTCTGTTGCCAGGAGTTAGGAAGGTTCATGGCTCAGCCACAATAGCAGTGATGTGCACTTGTTGCCTGTGCCAGGTTTGGGGAGGGTAGGTGAGGAGGATAGGCTGCTGGTGACAATCCAGACCCGAGGACACAACGTTCCTGAACTGTCAAAGTACAATCCTCTGCTCCTCAAGTTGTATATATTTATGTTAGTATTAAGAGCAGTAGCAGGGCCATTACTCAGCTGACTTCCCGAAAGCTGCCCTCCTAAGGCCCATAGGGATATGCAAAGGCCAGAGATATTAGCTGACACCAGGAAACATCTTAGCCACGAGGGCTCCTGGAAGCAGTGGAAGGTCTCCCCACCCCATTCACTCCTCTGTCATGATGGAGAGCCACTTAAGTGAGCCTTAGGTGATGGAGGCACCTCGGCTCCTCCTGTAATCACTGTCAAGCTCCTAAGCACTGTTAAATGGTATACTGGGCAAACGCACCTCAGGAAATGAACACTCATGGTATCCTTTCCCCATCAACCACCCCTCTAGATGCTACTAAAATAGGCTGTGCGGGCTCAGCAGAGAGAAACAGCTGATCAGAGCTGCATATTCAGGTTCTTCCATGCCTGAAATGGGTGTCATCTTCTTAAGAGATCTCCCAGTTCCTTCAAAAGGAAAATGACAATGTATTTTTTTCCACCTGTAAAGGAGACAGCTATGACAATACCCATTTGTATCATAGTCAGTGACAGAGTGACAAAGTTCTATTTATTATCTCACCATGAAAGCTTGGTATCTTTTAAGAAGAGTGGAACACTCTCTGAATTGTGGCAGTACAGTGAAGTCCTCAGTACCTACGCCCCTACCCTGTGAGGCCTGAGGCTGTTTCCTAATAAGATACCTCTTGGAGTGACAGGTGAACACTTGGTCCTTGGGCAACATCATCATTCTGCATTGATCTCCAGATACTCAAGCTTGGGGGACAGACTAACATGCCAGCAAATACAGAAGCCACAAGGAACACACCACTGAGAGAGTGGACAGTGAAAGGGTTCCCTAAAAAGTAGGAACCACTTCCACATGGGGGAATCAAATAAGGAATAAGTGAGTACGCCAAGCCATACATTATAAGCCAGCAATCAGCGTTTCCCAGAACTAACCAGCCCCACAGATACAACCACAGGATTCACAGACATACATGCTGAGCCTATTGCCGCTGACTCTTGGTCACACCTTCACTCAGGTTTTATACCATCAATGTGACTCCAGCCCAGCTCTCTTTGGAAGTAACAGAACCTAAAGCTTATCCAGTAAGACATGCTAGGCCATCTTTGCCTTCTTTGGCACTTATGTTGATTTTTACTCATTCAATTTTCTTTTCTCTTCCATATGTTTTCTGTATATATCCTAACCCCCCCCATTAGTATGGGGTGCCCTGAGTTCAGGGACATTTCTTCCTTTCTCCACATTACAAAAAAATCAACTCAGAATGAACACATTCAATAAACAATGCTAAGTGGTTCCCCTCCTGGTTAAAGTGTCTACAGCTAATTCCTTCCTCCTCAATCTAGATTTCTTCTTAGATCTGAAAGTGATACCAGGGTCTCTCCTCTGCTGATGTGAAAGATTTATATTCTCTCTCAAACTAATTTTGCTCTGACCAGGTCCCTTTTTTTTTCTAAAATTTCCAATTTTCTTTTTGTTTACTTATTTTTAAGGAGGTACCAGGTATTGGACCCATGACCGTGTACGTGCAAAGCAGGAGCTCAACCACTGAGTACACCAGCTCCCCTCAATCATTTTTCTACTCCTTGCCCAATGGATCCTGAATATTCATATAAAAAGTATTCCTCTGTACTTCAAAGTCTAGCTCTTGGTAGGATACTAAGGAACATGTATTGAGTGAAATACGTTAAGAAAGGGAAGGCCTCCTCCCCAATCTCAAACTGTTTGTAAGTGCTCTGGCTTCAGGATTCATTACCAGGGATCAGAACCCAGAGGCTTAATTAACAGTTAGCCCCAAACCTAACTGTTTTGAGATATTCCAATTTTATTTAAAAGGCCTAAGGATCAGGGCTTTGCAAACGTCTTCTTGGTTGTAATTCCATGGATGTGACTCTCTTTCGTGGCACTGCTTGTTGTTGGCAGTCAGGCCTCTGCAAGCCCTGCAATCTCCATACCACCCAGGCTGGGGTTGGCATACCCGCTTACAGCTCGCCAGAGAAGGGAGAGGGCCTGACTGGGGAAGATAGGTCAGAGTCCAGAGGAGTCCTGAGGCAGCACATAGTCTTACCGCATCAAACTCTGCTTGATCATCCTCAGGTAGATCGCTGGTTTCATAAACATCTGGCTCGTTCCTAGCCTGCAGGTAGAAGCAGTGATCACCCAACCTTACTACCCAGCATCCACGAACTCTCCTTACCCCACTCCATCTGAACAAACTAACAAGGAAAGCAGAGTGTGATGCTGAGAATCTGTCTTTCCCCTCCACCTGTGTGGAACAGCCTGTCACTTCTCCATGTCACAGAGGGGTGGGGATAACAGTGGGACAACTAGGACCTGATAGTAAACGGTGAGTGTTAGTGTTGACAAAAATGTTATCCTGACTCGGGGGTGGGGGTGGGCAAGTCCTTGCAAGCATTATGTCAGAAGCAGGTGAGGGCTATCCTCAAATTAGGCCCTGTACACCACTACCCTGGCACAAGTCCCACCCCAAGGAGGCAGGCAGGGCGACCAAACGAGGGTGGTACACGCCGGCATGTGCATCAGGGGACAAGTTCCCAGAGGACAAAGTTCCACATCTGGCACAATAATGGTTCTACAACCTCTTCCTTGGCCGGGTGAAGGCCATCATCAAGTGACCTGGTGTGTGTCTGGGGTGGAGTGGGCGGGGGGCTTATGGAGAGATTGGGGACAGCACGGGAAGTGTTTACACGGCGGATGGAAACACTAGGGCACAAGTGGAAAGCGCCCGTAGCATTCCCGGGCTGGGAAACTGGCGACTGCCGGAAAGGGGGCCTGCTGCGCCGTCCGACCGCCTGGCCCAGTCCGGTCGGAGGAGTCCCGAAGGTTCTGCGGCCGGGCGGGGAGCGAGAGGCAGATACCCCTGGAGCGGAGGAGGGGCCGCAGGCAGGAGGGGTCGCGGGTTGGTGTCTGTTGGGGATCCTTGGTAGGTCGGGGGCGCGGTTGTGGGGAGCCGGGGCCGGCCCTGTACTCACAATGCCGGGAAGGTCGGCGTATTTAGGGTCCGCCATGGCGGCGGCGAGGCGGGGTTGGGGGACCGGGGCCTCGGAGGAGCCGGGGCCGGAGTTCGGGTAGGAAAAAGGTGGAGGCCGGATCGCGGGCAGCAAAGGGAGCGGCAGAGGAGGCGGAGGAGCTGGAAGTCTCGCGACAGGAGCAGCACAGGCGAAGAGTAAAGCAAAAGTCGCGAGAACAACCCCCTACCACACCCCTGGAGGGACAGGGATTGGCGAGTACGAGACCAGGGAATGAGGTAATGGAGGGGGTGGGGGCGCCTAGGATTGTGGGATGTGTAGTCTTGGCAGGCCGGGACTTGGGCGGGGAACGACAACAATGAGCCTTTGGGAGCTATTTCACACAACTTATGTTCTTTCATATTTACATCAAGTCTTTGAAATTCATGTTTATCAGATGAATAAATTGGGACTCCCAGAAATTAAGTGACTAGATATAATCACACAGCAAGTCCTCTTGTGGTACGGCCAAAGATTTCAAAAACAACAAGTAAAATTTGGTAAACGCTTAATATATATTAGGAATAGAAAAGTTAAATAATCTTCTCAAGTTAGGGCTGCCAGATAAAATACAGAACACTTAAAGTTGAATTTCATATAAACAACCAATGGTGTTTTTTTAGTGTATGTTCTATGCCATATTTGGGACATACAAAAAAATTATTCTTTATCTGACATTCAGATTTAACTGGGCGTCCTATTTTTTCCCCCCTAATCTGGCAATGTGCTAACTAAAGTTCACACAATTGTAAGCGGTGGCTCCATGGCTGGCTGACCAGTCTCTGTCCTCTTAATCACTCCACTAACAGTTCTCAGATTTTGGATTTCACGGTTCAGTAAAATTAAATAACAATAACAAAAAACATTTCTGAAGATAGACATAGTATAGCTACCTTTTAATTTGGCCAAGTAAGTACAATAAAAAAAGAAAACCTACTATCTATTATCACCATCAGTACTTAGTAGAAAAGTAGGAAGGGCATACTCTCAGACTAAAAGACAGTCCTTTAAACTTCATAAATCCAGCTTTATGAATAAATGTACCACATTGTTTTGTTTTGTTTTTTGGAGGGAGGGGACATACCAGTGAACTTTTGTCTCTAACTGGTGACTCTTCCTGTTCTGGCATTTTGAAACTACTTCACTAAGGATGCCACCCTGGAGACCCTGGGAGCCTGAGATTAGGATGTTTCCTGAGTTTGCAGAATGCTGCAACACTTAGAAATAGTGCCAGACCAAGTGACTGGGGAAAAGCATATTTTCCTGAGTTGGAACTCATTGTCATTCTAGCCATACTCTCCTGGCTCCTCCCCAAACCTCTGCCTCTCTTTCTCCATAGTCCTACTGCCTTCTCATCCAGTTCCTTATACTGGACTCTTTTCCTTCGGTTCCTTTAAGATCCAGGTTAGTATAGAGAGGTGTAGGCCCAATGTGGGAAGCACGCCCCCCCACCCCCACCCCCAGATGAGTGGTTGTGTCTTGTCTGGCCAGGCCAGCAGCCTCTAACCCTTGCCCCATAATGTCTAAATGACCTTAGACATTTACCAGGTAGTTGCTGGGCTGAACTTCCATCCCTTCCTCCCTTTTCCCATCATCCTGCCCCTCCTCCCCTTGGCCTAGAGCCTCAACCTGCAGTCCAACTCCCTGTTGGCCAGCAGGGGCCTGTGATGAAGAGAAAAATCAATTCAGCCAGCTTCTTGGTTGTTCTGTCCAGGGGCTGCAGCAGGAGTCTGACCTGGGGGAGGAAGGACAGGCAAACTCTGGGCTTGGCTTTTGCCAGGGAAGGGGAAGAACCAGAGAAGAATGTCCTGAGAAAGGAGCTGGGATGTTGGGATTTTGCCCAATGGTAACTGAGACAGGAAACACTCACATGGGTGCTGAAACCTGCCTGAAACCCAAATGTAGACCTTGGCCCTAGAGGACCTCTCAGAAGCCTGTCTGGCCTTACCTATCCTCATCACCACCTCTTCTTTACACCTTCTGACACTTGCAAAAAGTTACTCCCACCCACTTACATTCGAACCCCAACCTAAGAAACAGAAATGAGAATTTCACTGGCTTTCAGATTCTGAAAGCCCAGAATGGGAATTTGTCAAACTGAGGACCTGTGTGTATTTTGGGGAGAGAGTAGAGTGCACCCTGGGATGTAGAGGGGGAAAGGAAGCCAGACTCTCCCTGACTCTTCTCCCCCAAGAATGGAACCTGAAGTCCCACCCTCCATCAGGGTACAGGCAGCTGCCCTTGGTGATGAGTGGGTTGGGAGTCTGGAATCTGTGCGTGGGGGATAGGTAGAGGAATAAGAAATGTGCTCCCAATTAAGAGAGAAGATTGTGAAGTGGGTAGGGAGTGCTCAGGAAATAAAAAGGGGGATGAAAACCTTGTTGACACTGTTTCCTAGGCCAGGCCCACCTCTGACCTCTTATTCCCTTCCAGGAGGCGGAGTCCGACCGAGGGACAAACAGGTCGAGGGAGTAGAGTGCAGGGAGTGAATTGGTTGGGGAAGGGGTGAGGGTAAGGTCATCTCCGAGCTTCGGGTGTGGGGGGTGGCTGGGAGGAGGCGAGAAGACAGGAAAGATCACAGGATTCGGTGGTCGACACCGAGCGGCTCGCCCCCCGCGGAGAAAGCCCCGCCCCCCCCGCGCCTCCATCGCGGCCCCGCCCAAGCCCGCAGCGAGGCGCTGCAGCGCGAGGGGCGGAGAGGCAGAGCACCGAGAGAGGACCAGACGCGCTGGTCTCCCGCATCCCGGTGCCGCAGCAGAGAGAAAGCGCGCCCTGCCCTGCTCCCCAGCCTTTGCCCCGGCGACCCTGCATCTTTCTCGGCCTCAGAGACCAAGCATCTGTGCTCCGCCTCGGTCTCGGCTGAGCGCCCCCCTCCTTCGCAGCACATACCACCCCTGCAGCCCAAGAAGTGCCCCAGCCCCACGCCGGGGACCACTATGGCGGAGACAAACAACGAGTGTAGCATCAAGGTGCTCTGCCGATTTCGGCCCCTAAACCAGGCCGAGGTTCTGCGGGGGGACAAGTTCATCCCTATTTTCCAAGGGGACGACAGCGTCGTTATTGGGGTGAGTGCCGCCCCCGGAAGGGATTTCGGGGAGGGGGCGAGAGGCTGAATCTTCCCATTGCGGAGGCTTAGTCCCTGCCTGTCACTCTGCGCCCCCTCCCCACCGCTCATCCTCCACCCTCCAGCCTCCTCGCCGCAGTCCCTCCTTTTCTTCCCTGCATCCGGATGGCTGGGTGTGGCCTGGCCAGGCCTGTGGCCAAGTGTCCGCAGAGTGGGAGGGGGCCCTTCCCCGCGATCCGGGGACACAACTCCCCTTTGCTGCCCTTTGCAGTGTCTCCACCTCTTAAAGCTAGTCCCGTGTTTTTCTGATGTTTTCCTTCTCCGTAACAGAAGGCCCATCTTCCCTTTGTTATTGGTTCAGATCTCTGCCCCAACCTCCCTTGAAAGGATATGGAAGGCTAGTGGATGGGCTAGAAGGGAGGTGGGCAGTCCAGGGTTTCTGCGGGAGTATGAATGGGAATAGCTCCAGGACCAAGCCCTCCATCACCCTCCGAATTAGCCTGGGCTTGGGGGGAGGACACAGATCTAGTGAAAGGTTTTCTGGGAAAGGAATACTTTGATGCCACACCCAGTTAGGGGGCCCTGGGCTCCTAAGAAAATGTCTGCCTCCCCCACTCCCAGGTACAGTAGTAAGTGGATTTCAGATCCCTCCCATCCTATCCCCACCCCCGCTGCAAAAAAGTAAAAATACCCAAACCCTGAGATCCTAATAAATACTTGCTTACTCACCCTATCTCTTGATCAATAAAAAGTAACAAGCTACTGTGACCTCATTATGACAGCCCTACCCATGGGGGAGATCTTATTAAGAAAGAGAACTGGTATTTATTGTGTTTGTCACTCTACATATATTATTTAATCCTCAAAACAACACTCTGAAGTAAATATTGAGATTTCCATTTTACAGATGAGGGAATTGAGGCCCAAAGAAGTTTAATGACTTTCTCAAGGTCACACAGTTAATTCATGGATCTGAGCCCAAATCTGTGACTCAAGAACTCATGTTTTTTCTCTAACATATAAAGGTCCAGATTTCTGTTCTGGACCTTTATCTGTTATGGCCCAAAGGGAATCCCTAGGCCTTACTCACTCCACCTTTCCTAGGTTAGTAGGGACCATCAGATGGTGGGGTGAAAGACTCGAGGGGGTTGAGTCCTGTGGGCTTAAGGAGTTCTGGGCCAGGAAACTGTAGCCCTATTAGAGAAGGGAGTGCCACTTATGAGGGCAGCTTCCCATCTTCTCAAGGTCAGGGCCATTTCTTATGTATCTGATCCACAGTGCTTGCTATAGGCAGCTGGAAACTGGCTTGTTAAAGGAATGAAGGAAAGGAGGGGAGGGAGCCTGGGCCCCCTGAGTCAGTGAGAATGGTACTTTGAGTAAACATGCCTTAGGAAGAGACCTGCCTTCCAGTCCCCAAGGGCCCTAGTGTGTCACCACTCTGTGCCTCACCCATGCTGTGAGCTCAAATGGGTGCTTTGGCCTTGTGTGTGTGTGTGTTTGCCATACGGAGAATTTGTCTCTTTTTGCCTCAGGGAACCCAGGCCTTACAGTCTAAGAGTCTTGCAATCTTGTCAGTCTGGCGAGGCCAAAAGCATGCCCGGGCCATCCTTGGGGAGAGGGGAGACCCTTATTTGAGTTGCCTGGACAGCAGGCATTAGCTGAGAGTTGGTGTTTGTGCCCCCCCCCAGCCCCCCACTTTGACATGAAGGCTGAAAAATAGGACAGAAGTGGTTATGGGGGAGCAAATACACAAAAAACTTCTACTTTTAAGCCCAGCTTATTTGCTCCAGAAGATTTTTCAGGTAAGTTTGAACCAATTCCTGGGCATAGGGTACAGGGTGGTGTTGGGAGAAAGAGGCAGGGTGTTGATCTGTCCAATTAGCCTTGCTAAACAGGAGAGACCCAGTGGGAGGTAGAGAGGAAGAGAGAAGTCTGGAGCCCTCTGCCCATTCATATTCTGTCTCAGCTCCACAGCTGGCACTTTCGTGTCTCTTTTGCCTGATATTTGTAGGGCAGTACCTTTGTCTTGCTGGGTATCTCCCTGCCACTGCCCCCCCCCAACCCTCCCTGTCACTCTCTCACTCCAAGATAAATGCTTGTGAGGGGCCATTTTGTCTGAGGCAGCATCCTGGAGGTTTGTCTTCCCAGCCTTACTAATCCTTCCTCAGTCAGGAGAATGAGGACTACAGAAGTGATTTTGAGGGAGCAAGGGAAGATAATCTACCCCCTTTCCTCCTTTTTCCTCTAGTCTACTTTTAGGACCTAGTATGTGGGGAACTGTTTCAGGAATTAATGGAGGAAGCTGCTTCAGAACGTCTGGAAAGGTAAAGGAAGAGCAAAGGTGGGAGAGGACAATCTCTCCCAACCCAGCCCTACTCCTTCCTATAACCACTCTGCTCTGTGCCTCTGCAGCACCACTGCTAGCTCTGGGCTTCAGAGTCCCTTATGTTCGTGGGCTTTGTTCTGCTTGGCAACGGGTAGGAGAATAAGCTTGAGAGAGACTTTTCTGTGAACCTTCTCCCTCCCCTACTCCCCTGACTTCTCTCAGGAATCTGGGGGATGGAGCTCAGCCAAAGGTAATGGCCTGAGTCATAGTAGAATGGTGTCTGGGTCACTGCCTGTGTGTTGTGTGCATCTCATTTTGCTCTTTGTGTCACTCAGAATCCCAAAGTGACTTTGTCACTGGACCCGTTTATGTGTCTGTCTGTCTTTCTTGGCCTTGGTCTTGGTGGGCAGCACATCCCAGTGCCTGCTGCTGTCTGGGCTGCGGCAGCTCTACCAGGTCGTGGATGGAGCACCAGATGTTGGAGGGATGACAGTGAGGAAACACACATACATGCCTTCTCTCAAGTGTCCACTACATGCTGCCTCCCTCAGCTCTCTCAGTGGTTAAGTGGGCTGTTAAGGAGGCAAACACCAAACCAAGAATATCAAGTACCTCATTTGGAAAAGTTTATGTTGGGGCCTGCAGGGTTATTGGAGCAGAGTCAGTATAGTTTGCAGTGGCCCGGGATTACTTTGCTATCAAGAGAAGGGGAGCAGGGCTCCCCTGAGCTTTTGGGAACCTCATAAAAGATAGTGGAGAGGGGAGATAATGTTCACTGTGGCCAGTGCCTCTTCAGCATTACTATGGCAACAATCCCCAGGGGTGTCACCATGGAAATCAGGCCTGGTGCTCAAAGTTCAGGCTGTACCAAATGTTTTAGTGAGGTTGAACAGGTTGGTCATCTTTGGACCCTCGGTCTTAGGCGCTCCCATTAGCTTTAGTCTGCACACATCATGGAAAACTACAGAAAGGTGCTGGGGTATGCAAATGGATAAGATAACAAGGAGGTTTGGACATGGGTTAAGGGAGAACAAGGAACTCTGGACTGTGGGACTCCAAAGAGAGGCTCTCCAGAGAAGGCTGTGAGGCGTGCTTAAGACTGCTGTGGGTGGGAGAGAGATTGGATCTCAGGGGGCATTCCTAAAAGGTGGGAGGACTCTGCAAGTGTTTCTAACTTAACAGATCAACTCAGTAGGTCTTCAATTACCTGGAGGTAGGGGCGGTGAGGGAGGCCCCTCAGAGTGGATGGGTGGGGGAACTGCATACTTCTAAAAATGGGGCTGCAGTTGGGAAAAGGGATGATGGAGGACTTTCCTTCTGTCTGGAGACATTTGGAGCATGTGGGAGAGGAGAAGAAAAAGCCACGATAAGGGTCTGGCACAGTACTGGCACTTTAGCTCATCGATCACCTTTGCAGGGTGGGTCTGGAATCAGATCGCTTGGATTTGAAATGGTGCTCTCCCTTGGCTCAGCTGTGTGACTGTGGGCAGGCTATTTTGCCTCTCTGAGTTTCCATTTCCTCTTCGATAAAATGGGAATGACAATAGTACCTACCTTATAGGATTGTTGTGAACATTCAATGAAATAATGCATATAAAATGCTCAGCACAGTGCCAGGCACATCATATACCCTCGATAAGAGTTAGATGTTGTTATTTTTTTACACACTCTTTCCCCACCAGCTAACCTTTGACAAAATTGGGAAGTGATTAACATTTTCCCCTCTAACTTGTTCCTTCATCCAAACCTCCAGGTCCCTAGTGTCTTCTTGCTCTCTTCCTCCATCAAAATAAAATTTATTCAACATATATTTGTGAAAAGCATCCTATAAGCCAGGATGGTGCTTAGTGGTGGGAATATGGAAGGGAATCCCTGCCTTCAAGAAACTTTCAGTTTAGGTGGGGACCCTTAATCCAAGGAGCAGCCTGTGCAGGAGCAGGGGTGGGGGTAGGTGGCAGAACTGGCTTTTGCTAAGTGATGATTTAGAGCAGGGGTTCTTAATCGGGGTCCACAGACCCCCAAGGGGTCCATGGAAAGATCTCAGGGGGTCTGTGAGCTTGAATTGAAAAAAATAAACTTTTTATCTTTATTTTCTCTGACCTCTAACTGAAATCTAGCATTTCCCTCACTTATGAATATATGCAATAAATAAGTTATAGTAGTATTCATTTCATCTGAGTGGCAAAGGGGTCCATGGAACCAAAAAGGTTAAGAACTCTTGGTTTAGAAGCAGAAAAAGTAGAAAAGTACTGGTCTTGTCCTCATGAAAAGATCTGACAAAATTAATTCATCCCAAGTATAATTGATAGCAAATTGAAAGAAATTTACATTTTAACAGAAATAATAATCTTAAGATAAAGGAATGAGGCTCTAGACCTGGAATTTAAGGGCTCAGCTATGTGGGGAGGTAGGTAGCAGTTCTTCCTAGGAGTCCTGAAATTATAACCTGTTTCCTATGGCTTTCCCTGCTCATGAAATTACCAAATGCACCCATTTCTGGATTTTGCATATCTTTTACCTTCACAGGTCTGAGAATCCCATCTTTTGTCCTTCTCTGCTCTCTTCCTTCTCTCCTGCTCAGGCTGAGGAAAAGTGGTACCTCAGGCAATAATTGGCTTCAGCATTTGGAGAGCGCCTTCTGAACTCTTGTAACTGGGAACGTGTGTGTGTGTGTGTGTGTGTGTGTGTGTGTGTGTGTGTGTGTGTGTGTATGATTATATGTGTGGGTGCCCAGGTTCCCAGGAGGGAAAAGGGAGGGCCAAGGTTGGCCTGAGAGTTATGTTTAATCCCCTTTGGCTGGATGCCTGGTTTCATGGATGTGGATGGAGATCGTGGTTGAGAAGAGATGAGAGTCATTGGCCTATGATAGATGTGTTTTGTTTCTTTCTGCTTCTTGGTCACTGAGTGGGAGAAACGTTGAGACAGGCTAAGAGATTACCATTCAAGAATTAAGATAGATTGTTTTTTAATAACGTTAAAAAATCTGATTATAACACTGATACATTGTATTTGTTGACAAAGTTAAAAAAAAAAAAAAAAAGCACGGAGAAGAAAACAAAAATCACTCAAACCCTTACCACCCAACGAAAAACACTGTTAATAACTGGAAATGTATTTGCTTCCAATCTTTTTTCTGCATATATATGTAAATTTAAATAAACTTGAATCATATACTATGCATTGTTTTATAATCTCTTTTTTCACTTAACTAAATATCATGGCTATTTTGCCATCATTAAATATTTTTACATAATTTTATTTATTTTTAGAATTTTTGCTTAAATTTTAAATACGTCTTCCCTGCACATGTGACAAAATTTAAATGATGCAGAAGGATATACAATGATTAAGTCTCTTTCCTACTCCTCTTTCCCAGCTACCTGGTTCCCCCTTCAGGAGGCAACCATTATTCCAGTTTCTTATGGATCCTTCCAAAAACATACTGTACAATTACAATAAAATACATATATGCATGCTTTACACCTTTTTTTTTTTTTTTACACAAATAGTGGCATACTATACACACAGTTCTGTACTTTGCTTTTTCTACTTAACAATGAGTCTTAGAGATCTTTCTATGTCAGTACATAAAGACTTATCTCAGGAGAGTGGGTGTAGCTCAGTGGCTGAGCATCTTCTTCCCATATATGAGGTCCTGGGTTTAATCCCCGGTACCTCCTTAAAAAAAAAAAGACATCTCATTCTTTTAAACAACTGTATATATAATATTCCTTTGTAGGGCTAGTCCATAAGTTATTTTACCAGGTCCTTATTGATGGACACTCAGAGTTGTTCTAATCTTTTGTTACGAACAGTTGAGTGACCTTGTATATATATATTTGACATATGTAGGATAAATTTTTAGAATTGGAGGTCATTGGGTATATGCATTTAAAAATTTAAGAGATAGTTCCAACTTGCATTTCATGGAGTTGGCCCCACTTTACACCCTCGCCAGCAGTGTGTGTGAATATCTATTTCCTTACATTCTCACCAACACAGTACATTGTCAAACTTTTATTTTGGCCACTTTGATAGGTAAAAATGGAGTTTCAATGTCCACTTCTCTTATTAAGTATAAGGTTGAGTGTCAGCTTATATGTTTAAGAGCCATTATGACATCATTGCTATGGTGGTATATTTGTTTTTTTTGTTTTGTTTTGTTTTAAAGATTTTTATTTATTTATTTATTTATCCCCCCCCCCCTTGCTGCTTGTGCTTGCTGTGTCCATTTGCTTTTGCGTTTTTCTGTGTCTGCTTGTCTCCCTTTGTTGAGTCATCTTGTTGCGTCCGCTTTCTGCACTGCACAGGCGCCTTGCCTTCACCAGGAGGCCCCGGGAATCGAACCCAGGGCCTCCCATGTGGCCCAACCAATTGAGCCACAGCCGCTTCCCCTATGGTGGTATATTTGATGATAGCACTTACTGAGGTGTAATTTACATACAGTGCACAAATCTTAAGCAAACAGCTTGATGAATTTTAACACACATAGACACCTGTGTAACCACTACTAAGATCGAGATCTGGAACATTTCTATCACCCTTGAAAGCTCTCTCATCCCCCCTTCCAGCCAATACCACCCTCAGGTAACCACTGTCTTGACTTGTATCACTACAGATAAGTTTTGCACA
Source organism: Cabassous unicinctus (assembly GCA_029593785.1). Lineage (NCBI taxonomy): Eukaryota > Metazoa > Chordata > Mammalia > Cingulata > Chlamyphoridae > Cabassous > Cabassous unicinctus. Next base: position 21,945 of record JAQZBX010036630.1, read on the forward strand.
TTCTTGGACTTCATAGAAAGGAAATAAAACAGTTTGTGCTCTTTTGCATCTGACTTTTTTTGCTCTATTTGTTTTTGAGATTTAGCCTTGTCCTCTTATGGCATCATTTTAAATAGCAGCAAAGAATAAAATCTCTGTATGCCATAATTTAATTAATTCCTTATGTTACCCAGTGCTCTAAATGCTTTTCCTGTATGTTGTTTTCAAGTTCTCATTATTATAAACAATGTGATAATAAACATTCTCATAGCTAAATCTTTGCCCAAGTGTGTGATTTCCATAGTATAAATTCTTAGAATTTCCGGGTCAAAAGACAGGTACATTTTAAGGCTCGTGATTATATATTTTCAAATTGTCCCCTAAAATTTGCACGATTTACTCTCTTACCAGAAGTGAATGAGGGTGATCATTTTCTTGACTCCTCATCTACACTGGATATTACAATTAAAATTTTGTTTTCCAGTTTGATAGGTGAAAAAATGATGCTACCATTGTAGTTTCCTTTTCTTTAAAAATGTAGGACATCTCTGTTTATTGAAAGTTTGCATTTCTTCTTCTGTTGTTAGTACCTAGCTCTTGTCTATTTGTTTCTGTTTAGCTTTTGTTTTGTCTTTTGTTAATTATTTGTGAGAGTTCTTTATGAAGTAAGGATATTAATCTTTGTTTTTTAAAAATTCTAAATTTTCTTATCTAAAGCAGAGTGGATGTAGCTCAGTGGTTGAGCGTGTGCTTCACATGTACAAGGTCCCAGGTTCAATCCCCGGTATCTCCTAAAATTTTTTTTTCTAAAAAAAAAAATATGTATTTTTACTTTAGAAAAGTTTTAAATCTAAATAAAAAAGAAAAAAAAAACTAAAAATAACACTATCCAAAGATGACCATTATTAACATTTTTTTCTATGCCAGGTATATATATACATATTTTTTACAGAAATGAGATCATCCTTTACATATTATTTTAAAAATCACTTTTTTGCTCACCAGTATTTTGTGCACACCTTATCATATCATTACCTACTCTTCTATAACATTGTCTGTAGTATATGTTTTCATTTAAAAGCAATATGTTATCATTGTAAAGCATTTAAATATTACAGATAAAATGTAGAACATAAGTTCCTGTCATTCTGCTTTCCAGTGATAACCACCATTATAAGTTTTGTGTACAATCCTCCATAGCTTTTTTTTAAAATAGACTCTATTTTTTTAAGAGCAGTTTTAGGTTTACAGAAAACTCTCAAGAGTACAGAGTTCCCAATATGTCCCCCATCCCCCACCCCGAGCTTCCCCTATTATTAACTTCTTGCATTAGCATTAGTGTGTGTCAGTTGTTTCAACCAATGAACCAATATTGATACATTATTATTAACTAAAGTCTATAGTTAAATTAGGGTTCATTCTTTGTGTTTACAGTTCTATGGGTTATTACCAATGCATAATGTCACATGGCCACCATTCCAGATCTTTTTTTTAAAGCTATTCTACCATATGCTTTTTTTTAAAATGTAATCACATTCTACGCATTGTTTTTAGTTTTCACTTAAAAATCGATCTTGGACATGTCAATATTTACATACCAACTGCACTCATTTTCATAGTGGTAATATATGGAGGTATCATAACAAACCTCTTTTTCTTTCTTTCTTTTTTTTTTTGATGCAAAGTATGACAAACCTCTTCTTGATGGATGCTTGAATTGTTTCTATTTTTCTTTAATGCAAAAATCGCTGCAGTGAACATCCTTCAACATATGTCTTTAAGCATTTAAACAAGTGTTTTGTAAGATAAATTCCTAGCACTGGAATTGCTGGTACGGAGTATATGGACATATAAATATTTAATAGAATTGTCCTCCAGAAATGTTCTCTCAGTTTACAGGACTCCTTTCATTGTAGAGGGTGCTTTTGCAATTTCTTTTCCTTTGTGGATTCTTGCTTCAAAGGCTTCCACCAAAGAAAGTATTTCAGATAAATATTTCAGATACTTTTTTCTATAAGCCAGAGTCTTGAAAATTTTTAAATATTTAAAAAATATTTGTTAGTTTTCTTTTATGCGAAGATGTATAAAGAAGACGACAAAATACTGCACTATTGTCTCACAGTTTTGACATTAAACATATATATATATATATATATATATATATATATATAGAATACTTGTACATG
>JAQZBX010036631.1:0-24113 GCA_029593785.1 Cabassous unicinctus
CTCTAGTCAGAAGATTAAGACCCACCCTGGCTCAACACAATCTAATCAAAGACCCTTAATTGAAGTAATTTAATCAAAAGTTACCACCTACAGTAGGTTTATGAGCATAAGAATTGATAAGCTCTAAGGACATGATCTTCTGGTGTCCACCCAGCTTCAAACTGTCACAATCTTCCTGTAAGGCAGGGATTCTTAGCAAGGGTCCATGAGCTTGAATTGAAATTCAAAAAAACACATTATTCTTGTGGGGACGTGTTGGTGAGGGTGTGATATATTTATTAAATAATACACAGTACAGTGTGGACTTAGTAAGGGCTCTGTGGTTTTCATCAGACTGGCAAAGGCATCTGTGGAAGACGAAAAGTTAAGAATCCCTGCTACATGGGAAGTACCCACATAAATTATTTGGACTTTTTCTGTTTGAAAGATTTATCATTTGTCCCCCAATTATTAATTTATTCAATCATTTATCTCAGTATGAACTCATAGATATTTGTTTTATGCTTTGAGTATTACTTTATTATGTTGCTAATATTCTTCCAGCTTTGGACATTGTTTTCAGTTGGCTCCTGTGTTCGTTTGACAACCTCCTGTCTTAGTTTGCCACAGGGCTGCTGATGCAAAGTACCAGAAATGGGTTGGCTTTTATAATGGAAATTTTATTTAGAATAAAGCTTACAATTTTGGCATCATGAAATGTCCAAAGCACCATGAGAGATGCTGGTGTCCTGCCACATGGAGGTTCCTACCTTCCCCTCCAAAATCTACTATCTCCTGGAGCTCAGCTTTGGGCAACCAGGCATAGTGCTTGTCTCTTTCTGGGCCTTCTCTCTCCGTCTTGGCTGCTTTGCTTGCTTCCTGAGCTATCAGGCATATGACTTATCTCTTTAGCCTTGAGCTGCTCCATTGGCCTAACCTCTTGGGGGCTTTGTGCTTAGGCTTTGGCTGCTAGAGATCCTTGAGTCCTCTCTCACAGGGCAGGGATAAAAATGGGAGCTTCCTTTCTCTGTGCGTCTCTCTCTGTCTCTGTTTATATAAGACCCAGTAAGAGGACAGAGACTCAATCTGAGTCATGCCTCACTGACATAGACCAATCAAGAGTCTCTCACACCCAGAGGAATGGATTAGTTCTAAAAAATGATCTTTTTCATTTGGGATTCCTAAAAGAATTTCAAACTGTCATACCTCAAAAGTTTGTTTTTTTAGCATATCCTTAGTTTCTGTCACTAAAGGATGCAGTAGATTCAGCTTGTATATTCTAAGCTTCAGTCCTTGAGTTGGCCATTTTCCCAAGTTTCCCTGGTTCCTTTTATTGGACAATAGGATTTGAAAACAAGATCTAGGTGGTGGATGTGGTTATTGCTACTGGGCTTTTGCTTCTAGGCCACCCCAGCAAACAGAGTTTGGAAATTTCTGTGTGTATACCAACACATGCAAACAAACATATGTCATTATTTTTATAATTATCTAACTGTAGCTATATGAGCTAAATATGAGTTCCTACTTATGTGTCGAAATCTATCCCAGTATCATATAGTTAATACTGACTTCTCCCTTCTTGCTGGTCTGTAGTCTCCCATGCAAATAGTGAGAAAGCTGGCTCTCATCATCTGTTATCCATGTACTTAATTGTTCAATCCCAATAAACAAGTAGAGTGGCTTCAGAATTGTTAACCCATACCGATGAGAAAGAGGCTTGCCAACTAGATACTGCTGTGTGCATACAGTTTCTTTTTCTTTAGTTTAACAAACTCCACTCCTTTCTAAGTTATTAAGGTCAGCAACATTTCCCCCCACACCTTCTGTGAGGCTGTTTCATGCATTTGTAATATAGACAGTTTTGTCACATTCTGCATTCTATACTAGGATTCTTTGATCTTATAATTCATTTTCCTGAATTTACATACATGAAGTTTCACTCTGTCCAGTAATGTTTAATGGATTTTGACAAATACAGACTATCATGAATCCACCACTACAGTATCATACAAAATAGTTTCACCACAAACAAAAACAAAAACAAAAACAAAAAAACCACCACCTGTATTTCACCTCTTCAAATAGTTGCACTTATCTGGGAATGGGGGATGGAGTTTTGGGAAAGGATCAAACCCTAAATGCTCCGGTAGCTGGCTTTCCCAGCTACTGTAGTTATTAGGCTGTTGGATTTCAAGTTCACACAGAGCTGGGAAGAAAATTATATAAGGCAAATTAAGGGATCACAAAGATTACTATTCTTACTGAGATTGAGTTATATTTCTTGAATAAATGCTCCTTGGATTGTTGCAAGCTTTCGATTAATTTCCAGACTTTGACATTTTCCCCCAATGTTCTCATCCATTTTTTTTGGAGAATTGGATTTTCTGAAGTCCTTACTCACCATCCAGTAACTTGTTTCCTGCCATATCTTAAGTTGTTACACTTGATTTATACAATAATAATAAAATATTGAATGCCCTTTTAATTGTATACACATGTGAGCATATCAGAAAATATTTTTTTTAATGGACTGTTCAAACATATCCATATTTTAAACTCAGAGTGCTAGTGAAAATTGCTTTTCATTAATTTGCAATTTCAACAAAACAATAGGATTTCTGTTCAACTCTATCCTTACCAATGTTGATATTCTTAATCTTTGTAATTTTATCATTTTATTTTGAAGGAACAAAATATATCTTATTGTTTATTTAATCATTTCTCATAATTATGTCAAATTGGTTTTTTATGTTTATATTCCATTTTTCATTTTTCTTCTTACAACTGGTCATTCTTAACCTCCATCCACTTTTCTCTCAGATGTTTTATCTAAATTTGAATTCATATGTGCAATAATTTCATACATTCTAGCTATTAATCCTATAGAATGTATAAACATTAAAAGTTTCTCAAGGAATGGATGTTGCTTAAGCAGTTGAGTTGACCTGGGAGGTCCCAGGTTCAGTTCCCTGTGCTTCCTAAAGAAAAGCAAACACAACACAAGCAAAACAATGAGCAAACAATGAACAAACAGACAAGGGAGCCAACACAAGGAAGCCAATGTGGCTCAGTGGTTAAGCACCAGCCTCCTACATATGAGGTCCCAGGTTCAATTCCCAGTCTTGGTATCTCAAAAAATTTTTTTTTTCTCTTAGCCTATCACTCTTAATTTGTTAAGGATATGTGCTTTTCTTATTTTTGGTTATTTTAATTATATGAACTACATAGATGTTACTTCTAAACAACTATATTTATATATAATTATGCATAATTAGTGGTTCTCAACCAGGGATAATTTTTCCCACCAAGGAACAGTTTGCAATGTCTGGACTCATTTTTGTTTTTCACAATTGGGTGAATTGTCCTGGCATTTAGTGAGTAGAGGCCAGAAATGCTGATATACATCATATACATTCTACAAATCAGAGTTGAGACTCCACAATAAAGAATTATTAGACCTAAAATATCAATAGGGTTGAGGTTAAGAAACACTCGTGCTTATATATATCAATATATAATTTTTGAAAACCTCACTTGACTATAAGCTAAAATCTATCAATCATTATGTCTGTTTTCATTCCCTAATGTACAGTATATTTTCAATAAACATTTATTGAATGGATAGAAAAAATCAACATTAGCCAACTTCTGATTCTTATTTTTTAAAATTTCAATAATATAAGAACAGTCCAGTATCTACTGGTAAATAAGACTGGGTGATCTATTAAAGGAGAAAGAATAGAAGGACAATTTGAAGGAGTATCCAATGATTTAGAGTAAAACAAGGAAGTGTTTTAAAAATGAATATGGATTGGGAGAAGAGCTATTGACTAGAGTGGACTTACTGGTATTCTATTATAGACATATTGTGATTATAGCAATGGAAGAAATTACAACATTGATGTGAAGTCAGTGGCCACTGGAGGCTCCGGGGGCAGGGAGAAGGAAAAACAGTTGTAATACGGGGGCTTTTTTGGGACTTGGGAATCATCCTGAGTGACATTGCAACAACAAATATAGACCATTTTATATCATCACATAACATGCAGAACTGTGTGGGAAAGAGTATAGACCACAATGTGAACTATGGTCCATGCTTAATGGCAAAGCCCCAGCATGCGTTTATCAATTGCAATGGATATGCCACACTAATGAAGGATGTTTATGTGGGACGGTGTGGGAGGTGTGGGAAGTGGGGCATATGGGAATCCATATATTTTTTGTGTAACATTTATGTAATCTAAGTATCTTTTCAAAAAAAAAATTTTTTAAATGTGCTTCAGAATGTCTTTTGACCACAATCATTTGTATTTTTCCCACATGCAAAATATACTTATTCTTTCCTTAAAAAAAAAATGAATATGGGATCAACTATGTTGAAAGCAACTAAGTTGAACAACAAGTTATCAGGAAAAATTTCTTGAATATTGAAAATATGGTTGTTGGTGGTGATCATTAAAAGAGAAAATTCAATAGTATGATGAAGGAAAAAGCATAAATGGAATAGGTTGAACATTCTGAATTGTAATGTTTTTAAATAGAAAATATCATTAGACTAAGTTAAATTCAGTAAGTATAATCAGGGGAATACATTTCAACAAGACAATCTATTCTCTTTTAAACTTAATGAAGAGCAATTATTTGAAATTAAGTATCAAACATTGGTAGTCAAATAAGGGATTCTGAAATACTTGAAGGTGCTGGATACCCCTTATATGTTCAATCAATAAATTTGTTCAGAAGCACCTACATACTTAAGATAATTTACCAAAGTTAATAATGTTGAGATATCTAAAGTAACATAGTCAAAGAATCACACAATAAAGTTTTTTGCAAACAATAAAGGAATCTTATCCTTCTACCATATCAAATCTGAAAAGATGTTGTAAGAGACAGTGATCAATTATTTTATGCATTTATTTTGCTCAAAAAATGAAAAAAAATCTGTGACTTGCAGAGTTGACTGTATTTATTTTCCTACTCACACTGTTCTCTTTTATTATTATTTTATATATTCTTAGACCTTAGATACAGAGAATTCATCAGTACATGGCACATTATCAAAAATGGTCAGTACAAACCCCTCAATTATTTTTCTATTCATTTATTCATTCATTCATGCTATTTCATTCTCAATTACCAATTCCATTCTCTTCTAGCTCCATAAGGAGCCATCCTATTGGATTTTATGATAATCAGTTTATTTGTATGTTTTCTTGCAAATGTGTTTAATTTTATACTTATACATTTCAATATACAAAATAAAACGGTAATGTGATAGAAACCTTTCTCTTTTTCTATTTTTTTCATACAGAACTATGATTTTAAGCTCTATTAATGTTGCAAGTATACATCTACTATGCTGCTGCTAACTGCCATATTACCTTAAAGTATACGTCTAACCAATGCTACTTACTCATTCCACTAGTGATGGTTTTCCCCATTGCCTCTACAATCACAAACTCAGCAAGCAATGTCAAATAAAATGATGCTGGACATTCTAGTAAATATTACTTTATATACTTGTGTGAGAATTAATATTAGACATATTCTTAGGAGCAGGATTGCTGGGATATAGAACAAATATATTTAATTTAACTTATTACCATCAGAGTGATCTCCAGAATGTCTGCATCAGTCTACATTAACTCAAAGAACTCATTGCAATTTTGTATTCTATATTCCCACCAATAGACATTATTGAAATTCTTATGCCATTCAGATGTGCATAAAAGCTTCTATAATTTTTATTAGGTTCTATTTTGGTCCTCACACTGAGCAAAATCTGAGTATTCTACTTGAATTCAGAAAAAAAAAAGCTTCAATATGGACACGTACATTACTTCAACCATTTGGTAGCCACATATTCTATCAAAGAAGATTGTAATTAGAATAAAAAGGATAAAACACAATTTATTGGTTTATTGTACACTTTAAACCCATCGGACTTTGTTCTATGTACTTGGGAATAGTAGTGGAAAAAAAACACTGTCATGAACCTTATAACGGTAAGCATTTATGTTGCTCTTTATGATGCAGTTGGGTAGTTTTACCAATTTTAGGTGTATTCACCCATGTGTTCACATTTAACTGTGGATCATTTAGCAGGCATCTATGTTGAATTTGCGTTTTGTTTTTTCCACATATTTAGTGCTTGGCTAGCTCTAGGTTGGTCTAACATGTCCTTGGCTGAGAAAAATGGCCTCTTCTCCAAATGATCTCTTGTTTTCCATTGGGCTAGGTTAGCTTCTTCTCATGGGGAGGCAGGTGTCCAAGAGAGATCTTTTTTTTAAGTGACCACAGCATCTGGAGGCCTAAACTTGAAATTACACACTATCACTTCAGACTCATTCTATCAGCTAAAGGAAATCATAAGAATAGTCCAGATTCAAAGGGTAGAAAAATGGGTTCTACCTATTAAAGAGAGAAGCTACAAAGTCACATAGGAAAGAGAATTGGTATAGGCTTGGGTGGAAAATTGGGACCATTTTTGCAATCAAGACATGCGCATTTATCAGAAGGTTTGTGAAATGCGATATGGAGAGCAGCAAGAAAAGAGGTCAAAAGGTAAGAGAAGACTAATGGCACAGAACTTCTGGGCTATTTCAGTCCTTTTGGCTTTTATTTGAAGTTAAAATGAAAACCATTGGTTTTGAATAAAGGAGTAATATCCATGTGATGAAATAAAGGAAACAATTAGAAATATAAGTCTGGAGATCCAAGGAGAGGTCTAGGTGAAAATATTAGGTTGGTGCAAAAGGAATTGCAGTTTTGGGCCATGAATTTCAAATCATTATAACTAGGCTCAAACACATCTTCATTAATCAAAATAGGAACCATTACAATCAACACTTCCTTCCCAATGAAAAATAAGTTTGTTTATTCCTGTAGTGTAAAAATCCATGCTTCAGGATTTGACGAACTCTTGGAAAGCATTTTCTGCATCCTGCTGGTTGTGGAACTGTTTTCCCTGCAAAAAGTTGTTGAGATGCTTGAAGAAGTGGTAGTAGGTTGCAAGAGGTCAGGTGAATATGGCAGATGAGGCAAAACTTCATAGCCCAAATCGTTCAACTTTTGAAGCATTGATTGTGTGACATGCCGTTGGGCATTGTCCTGGAAAAGAATTGGGCCCTTTCTGTTGACCAGTCTCTGGCTTCAGGGGTTACAATTTTCAGTGCATCTCATTGATTTGCTGAGCATACTTCTCAGATGTAATGATTTTGCTGGGATTCAGAAAGCTGTAGTGAATCAGACCAGCAGCAGACCATCAAACAGTAACCATGATCTTTTTTTAATGCAAGTTTGGCTTTGGGAAGTGCTTTGGAGCGTCATCTCAGTCCATCCACTGAGCTGATCATGACCGGTTTTTATATAATGTCCACTTTTCAATGCACATCACAATCCGATCAAGAAATGGTTCACTGTTGTTGCATAGAATAAGAGAAGACGACAGTTCAAAATGATGATTTTGAAAAAAATTTTCAGTCAGCTCATATGGCACCCACTTATCGAGCTTTTTCTCCTATCCAATTTGCTTCAAATGCCAAACAACCATAGAATGGCCGACATTGAGGTCTTCAGCAACTTCTCGTGTAGTTGTAAGAGGATCAGCTTCGATTATGGCTCTCAATTGGTTGTTGTCAACTTCCAATGGCCAGCCACTACTCCCCTCATCTTCAGAGCTCTCGTCTCCTTTGCAAAACTTCTTGAACCACCACTGCACTGTACATTTGTTGGCAGTTCCTCATCAAATGCGTTGTTGATGAAGTTGTCTCTGCTGCTTTATGACCCATTTTGAACTCAAATAGAAAATTAGTCGAATTTGCTTTTGTCTAACATCATTTCAATTGTTCAAAATAAATATAAAATAAACAGCAAATAATAAGTCATTAGCAAAAAAAATAAAGTGAGAAATGCACATTACAATGATGAATAACATAACCACATTTATTTAAGAATGTATTCCAATATCAAATGGTAATTTTCAACAATGCAAAACCACAATTACTTTTGCACCAACTTAATATAAATATAGTAAAGTCTGATAAAGTTGTAAAGTTCCATTTTCTCATTTATATTGCACGTGAATTTTACATTTATTTGCATTGTATATAAACTTATTTGGGTTATGTTTACACCACTACAATAAATCATGAGCATAATATGGAATTCTGATTTTGAAATTCTTAAGAAATTTCAAATTTGTAATCCCATTTACAAATTTGAATATCTTGGTCTCTACATCTTCACTAAGATATAGTGTAGAAGAAATGAGCTTAATTATTTGTTTTCTCCTTCCAAAAAAAATCAGTGGATATTAGAAAAACAATACATTTTAATCTTACTCTCTTTTTGTGTTATATGAATGTTGTCCCATTTTTCCCTTTTTAATATTTTCATGATTCTCCTACTTAGCTGTACCATTTTTCTCCTATCTAAATATGAAGGGCACCGACCAAAGAAGAATTTTGCTTTTACTAAAAGAAGATATTTATAATAATTCAGTCATGGCTCATTTTGTTGTGCTTTGTTTTATTGTACTTCGCAGATATTGCATTTTTTTACATAATGAAGGTTTGTTGTAATCAGATGTCAAACAAGCCTATTAGCACTATTTCCAACAGCATATACTCACTTTGTGTCTCTGTATCACATTTTAATTAAGGTATGTACATAATTTTTTCTTAGACATAATGCCATTGTACACTTAATAGACTAAGTATAGTGTAATATAAATTTTATTTATATTGGGAAATCAAAATATTTGTGATGCACTTTGTAACCATTGGCTAATTTGATGTAATTATGAATTCCAAAAATATAAGTAGATCATGCTTGTAAACTGATCTGTTAATCTGGGCATGATTAGGTTATGATTAGGGCATTGAGCCCCACCCCTTGGTGGATGGGGAATCAAATATAAAAGGCATGGCAAGAACAGTTTTGAGAAGCAGTCTTTTGAGAAGCAGTTTTGATGTTGGAAAGAAGGCCCCAGGAAAAGAGAAGCAAGCCGTTCGCCTGATTGTCTACAGCTGACCTTGTTGAGGAAACAGGAGCTAAGCCCGGAGAGAAACGCAGCCCCGGGAAGAGAGGAACCCCAGAAGCCTGAACCCTGGCAAACGCCGGCAGCTGTCTTGCTCTAACATGTGGCAATGGACTGTGGTGAGAGAAGAAACTTAACGCTTTATGGCCTGGTATCTGTGGACTTCTACACCAAATAAATACCCTTTATAAAGACCAACCCATTTTTGGTATTTCACATTAGCACCCCTTTCGCTGACTAATACACACTTTATTATTATATCCAATTTATTGGAGTGTTCTGGAACCAAACCTGCAATATTGCTGGGGTATGCCTGAATAATATATAATATCTATAATTAAGTAAATGTATACAATTGGGGGACAGTCAATGTAGAGTTAAAAAAAATTCTGGCTTACTTCAAACTTCAAAAATGGGATATGTTTGTGATCTTTCTATATTTCTAGGAAGTTAACACAATTGACCTAAGTGTACAAAATTCCAATTAGCTAAACATCTGTTGAAAATACAACAGAACAGCATCCAATCTGTTTCACATATTTTTTGCATATTGTGACTGACAAACACTTTAAAAAAGCAAACAATAAGGGGAGTTAGGTGAGTACTTTATAGATAATTATGTATGAGTTGTTGATACTTGTAAGGAAAGGTGATTTGGAGAAGTTAGCTCTTAGAATGTCAAAATTTTGAAGAGGCATATTTGATGATTAAAAGGGGATATTTCATAAAGTTAAAAGGTTCAGTTCACCTCTGGGATATGACAAATATAAGTTTGTATGCAACTAATCATAACATCTCAAAATGTGTGAAGCAAAATTTAATGACAATGTAAGGAAAACAGGCAAATCTAAAACTGGGAAATTTTAACACACCTTTATTAGCCTCAACAAATTTCAAAGGACCAAAATCTTGTGGAATTCATCTGTGACCATAATACAAATTAAAGTAGATATAAGTTTGGTAGGTTAAATAATGGTCCCCAAAGATATCAGTCCTAATCTTTGGAGCTGTATAAACAGGTAGAGAATAGGATTTTATAGTTTGAAGGAAAAAAGACAGATAATAATAATTAACCTCAGGAAAATATAGCATCCTGCTAATAACATTAAGAAACATTTGTTTCATGGCACAATATTAGACAGTTACAAAAATTGAATCAATATGATAATTAGAAATTGATAAAAATGAAAAGTTCATACATATATATAGTGATGAGAGAGAAACAGAAAGAGGCAAACTTTTTATATACACACACACTTCCACGTAACTTTAAAAAGGAGAAGGATTTTAATTCTATAACATACATAAAATGAATGAATAAAAATACAGTTTTAAACAATACAATAGCTTATATCGATCATATTTAACATACAAGCATATTCCTGCGATGTGGGAATTTTTTCATTTTATACTATTTTCCTTGTGAACTAAACGCACTTTTAGTTTTGAGACCTGTAAGTGAGATATTTGTAAATGAATTTTTTTTAAAAAGGCATGTATTTTGGTGAGGATATTCTCAACTTCCTCAATAAAGATTTTGACATCCCCAGAATTCTTAGATGCCATGTTAGAACTTTATAGGTGAACGTACTTAATATTCTAAATAGGGAAACAGATGTGGCTTAAGTGATTGGGTTTCCGTCTAACATATAGAGGCCCTGGGTTCGATTCCCAGGGCCTCCTGCAATTCCCAAGGCCTCCTGGTAAAGGCAAGCTGGCCCGTTCGGCATGGAGAGATGATGGCCCGTGCCGTGCGGGAAGTTAGCGCAGCAAGGTAACGCAACAAAGGGAGACAAGCAGACACAGAAAAACACGCAGCGAAAGGACACAGCAAGCACAGGTGGCAAGAAGGAGTGGATAAATAAATAAATAAAATAAATCTTTAAAAAATATATATATCCTAAATAACTCCACTTGACTCCCTACTACCAATAACTTCTCTTCCTTTAGGTTTCACAGTTTACTTAATCTATTCATCATATTTTTGGCTTAGGGGTCTTAAAATTCAAAATGATAATACAAATAAGAGTTTAAATGAGCTGTTAAAAGATAAACACACTCCCTTGGTTCTTTTGAGTTCAGTAGAATGAATTGTCTTCAGCTCATTGCAGACAACTAAATCTACACTCTGTAACAACTATAGTCCCACCTCCTGCCTTCCACCAATGGTTCCTGATGAGAAAACTGTATTGGCTGGCTATGTATTTTTTTTCCATTTTATTACCAGCATGATTTTAAAAAGGTCAAAAACTTGTAAAACATTTGTAAGTAAATTATATTTGTAAAAAATTTTAAATTAATAGTGTGCTCATGGAAAAATGGATGCTTGCAGATATAAAACTACAAACCATAAATAAAACCACTAATAATTTATATAACACATACATATTTTAAATCAAAACAAACATTATATTCAAAGGAAGAAAAATAAATTATTAGAAAAATAAATGATATTTGTGAAAGGATTTAAAATATATAAAAAATAACTGAAATAAGAAAGTGTAATAAGCCAATGTGGAGATCTTGAACAAAATAAAAAATAGAACTGCAGCAAGCTTCATCAAAATTCATGGAGTAGTACAATTAATAAATTGACAGCTATCAGATAAGTTGGCTACATATTTATTCAAGTTCTTTATTCTATCAAGATAAATAAAATTTGTTATGCTAAAGTAGAAAATTAAACATTATACTTGTTTCCTGAATATGATTTATGGTAGGAAAAGGAAGACATTTTGAAATCAACTGCAGTTTGAGAAAAAACACAATGAAGGAGCTAACTGATAATGAATGATATTTTGTATAGCCTGATTCAAGTCTGTAGTTTTGAAATTGTTCTCGAGGATAATATGTCACCACATTCTTTTTTTTTTTTTTAGGGGGTACCAGGGATTGAACGCAGGACCTCGTATATGGGAAGCAGGCACTCAGCCACTAAGCTACATCTGCTCCCCAATGACAGTAGGTTTTTTCCATTTGTTTGTTTTTTGTTTGTTTTTTGGGGGGAATGGAGATCAAACCGAGACCTCACATGGAAGCAGGAGCTCAACTACGTGAGCTACATTCGTTCCCCAACCTATGCCCTTTTATGTTTCCTTCTGATGATCAAGCTTTTGCTTTACAATGTCTGTATTCTATTACTCATTTATTATTCAAGAAAAATTTAAGGACTTCTATGTGTTAAAATTCATCTAAATAATAAGGCTGCAGATACTATGTGTTATGAAGGAAACAAAGGAGACTGAGGGGAAAAGAAAGTGATGAGGGTGTCAAGAAAGCCCTTCTTATAAAGAGCATCTGTTGCCCTTGTAACTATGTGGGGAAACCATCCATCATGTAGCCAGAGGAAACAGGTAAGCTGAGAGATGTTTAATCACCTTCAAGGTGATCAAACTATCTGGAGTGGAGCAGTAAGAAAGAGAGTGGTAGGAGATAAGATCATGTGGCAGCTAGATCATGTGGGATTGATCATGTGGGATTTGTTGGCCATGCTGAGGATTTTGGTTTTAATCTGAGTGAGTTGGGAAATCACTGGAGGATTTTATAGGTGGCATGATATAATTTGTCTTATTTTTTGTTGTTTTTTAAAACAACTTCATTGAGATATAATATACCTGCCATAATATATAATCATTTATGTGTTCATTTCAATAAATGGTATTTAATTTTTACATTGGTGCAACTATCAGTCTAAGAATCCTTTCTCTAACCCAAAATACTCCCTATTGCCCATTTGCAATCAATCCCTGCTCCCACATCTCATCCCAGGAAGCTACTGATCTGTTTTTTCTACCAACAATCTTGTGTTTAAAAATCATATAAATGGGATCATAGTCTTTTGTGTCTGGCTTTTGTCCTTTAGCATATTGTTTCTGAGATTCATTCAAATATTAATATTTCGTTCCTCTATATTGTTGAATAGTGCTCTTTTTCCCACAGATCTTTGGCAAAAATCATACATGTGAACTGAAAAATCTTAAAAGATCTTTACATCTCAGTCCCCAGTTTTGCAAATTTGGTACTAGATACTCAAAAGGATTAGATGACTAAGTTAAATGCACAGGGAGAGTTGGTGGTGGTGACGCTGTGTGAGTGTAGCAATCACTTCTGGCTTTACAATAAATGTCTCTATGGCACCACTCTCTTTTCATTTCCTCCTGTTCATGGCTTTAATCTCTTATACATGCATCATTTCTTGATGTGTTTTCACACTTTTGACATGATTCTAGGCTTATAATTTCTTGAAAATATATTTACTAGAGTTGAATGGCATCGGGTTTATTTATTTATTTTTATTATTGCTCCCATCAACTGTTTATGATAAAGGCCTGCCTACCCTTCTTCCTTCTACTATTTTAAATAGTTTCATCTATTTCATACTTCTCTTCAGCTCTGAAACACATATACCTTTAAGATCTTTTACTCATCCTATATCATAAAAACTATGATAATTTTTATTTATGCATTTTTATATTACTTGTGTATACATTTCTTATCAAATTAATATTTTTCCTAATATTTATATTTTAAACCCTAGTCCTCTCTACTTTGTCCAATTTGTTGATGAAATTTATTTCCCCATCACCAATTTTGGTGTGATCTGTTGTTCTCCATTGTTTAAATTCTTTTCCTGATTTTTTTTTTTTTTCAGAACAAATTTCTTTCCTCAAATATATTTCCTTCCTTAAAATATTGTACTAACATAAATAATTCTAAGTGTGCCATTAATATGCAGGTCACAAACTGTCAGCTTGTATTTTGAAAAAGATACTGACAGGTTTGATTCATTTGTATAGTATTATGTTTTATTAAAGCAAATATATAAAGATTGATCTATTCCCTATGTTAATAACAAATCTCACATTACTAGGAGAAAAATACCTAAATGACAAATATAATCAAGTCTGACTCTGTATTTTGATATTTGACTGCTGACAGTTTTTAAATATGAGCATAATGAATTACAGAGCAAACAAGTGACCTTGCAATATCCTAGATTTTTTAGAAGAAATAAATGAATTAGTACATACAGAAAGTGCTGAATAGTACCATAAAGTAGGTAGTAGAAATTACATACATAAGCTATTTCTAGACTACAATCTAGAGTCAGGAATACTTAAAATTTATGAAATTTTCTTTGAGAAACTAATTTTCAAAATGAACACAATTTCATATTTTAAAATTATATAGATACATATTCATATATTCATTTTCTAATTATAAAGTATGTGTCCATTATAGAAAAGTTAGAAAATGTATCAAAATATAAGGGGAAAAAGATCATTATAGCTCCAATATCTTTAAAATTTTCTTCTATATCTCTATATTTTAATAAATTTAAACCATATTTTATATTAAAGTTATATAAATCTCAAAATACACAAATTAAAAATGAAGATTTTTGAAAAAACAACTAATTGGTATTGACAAAATTTGAAATTCATTGTCTTAACTGGAATTTTTAATTAGTGATATTGAAAATAGATATCATCTGAATATAATACTCTATAATTTCTAGTACTTCTATTAATTAACAGTCCTTGGTCTTGCCCTTCGCTCTAGTCTGATAATGTATGTGTGTGTCTGTGTTTTTCTAAATTATTGAAATTTTAGTACATCAAATTGAACTTCTTTTAATAAATATAGCAAATACATTACTTCTTTTTCTTAATATAATAAAATTTATTTTTAATACTTTCTTTCATTTAAAAAAAAATAATTTAGATTACATAAATGTTACATAAAAATTTTAGAGGATTCCCATATGCCCCACTCCCTACCCCTCCCACAATTTCCCACATTAACAACATTCTTCATTAGTGTGGTACATTTTTTATAATTGATGAACACACATTAGAGCATTGCCACTAGGCAATTACATTATAGTTTACACTCTGTCCTACACAATTTTGTAAGTTATGACAAAATATATAATGGTCTGCATCCATCATTGCAACGTCATTCAGGACAACTCCAATGTTCTGATAAGTGTATGTCCAAGTGTCAATTGGGACCTGAATTTCAAGAGACTTGCAACACCAACTCTACAGTTCATTGGACTCACCCAGGACAACTAACAAGGAGATGATGATGACAATGACCATCCCAAGGAACAGAGAGAGTCTGCAACTGCAAGCAAGAGAGTCCCATCCATCTGCCCCATGGGATCAAAGCCTCCTCTCAATTAGAGGCAGAGTGGGCATCACCATCCTGGCATCCTCAAGATTGGGGAATAAACAATGGACTAGAGTAGACTTATGGTTACTCTACTATAAACTTATTATGATTTTAGCAAAGGAAGAATTTTTATCATTGATGTGGAGGCAGTGGCCACAGGAGGTTCTGAGGGGAGAGAAAGGAAAAACTATTTCTTTAAAGAGGTTTTAGATTATAGAAATGTTACTTCAAAAGTATAAGCAATTCCCATATACTCCACCTCTTCCCCCTTCCCTATCTTTCCCAATTAACAACATTTTACAATTGTATGGTACATTTGTTACAATTAATGAATAAATATTGCAGGATTGCTACTAACCAAGGTCTATAGTTTACATTACACTTAATTCCAATGCCCTAAAAAAAGCCCTATGTTCCACCTATTTTCCCTCCCCCTCCCTCAGAACCCCTGGTAACCACTGTCTTTATAACAATGTTACATATTCTTCCATTACTACAGTATCAATAAGTTTATTTTGATCATGGTTGCATTCCCCCCTTATGTTTGTTCATTCCTCATTCTTCAGGATTTTGGGATGGAGATGCCTGGTCTGCCTCTGACTGAGAGGGGTCTTACTTTACTTTTGAAATTAACCTGTTTGTCTTTTTCATTTTCTTTATGAGATATTTTTTATAAGTTCTAGATGTTGATTTATTAAGCAAAGAATCTCTTTTTTAAATCTTTCTGAGATTCCAATTGTTTTGATGAATTTATCGAGTGGAAATTAATGTAAATATGAACCTGTATATAATTCATTTTGTGATGGTAATATTTTTCTAAACATAAAAATAATATATTTTTCTACAAAGTTGGAAAGTAATAAAATAAAAATGAACTTACAAATATTCTATAAATCAAAGAGAATCACTCTTAAGATAATTTTTAGGAATGTGAAAAAATAATTGACTATGATATGATATTCTTGAAATTTGACAATTTTCACATAATTTATTACATAAAAGCTTTGTAGTATTCTTTACTACTTAATTTGTAACCATTTTATATTAGTTTGTAAAGTTGATATTGATATTTTCTAATATATTAGACTTTTATTATGAAAAATTTTCATTATTATATATAAAGGTGATATATAATATTTTCATTAAATATTGCTTTATAATAATTTACTAAAACTAGGTTTTTATAAGAGAAAGGTAGAAAATATTTTAAAGTTTTTGCTTTATGAGAACAAAGACATAGAAATTTATGTCTGCCATCAACAATTTACATATCTGTCCATTAAGCCACATCTTTCATATCTTTATAATAAGAACTATATTCTTAATATATTTGAAACAACAAAAGCAATTCTCAACTCTAATAATATTTAATTTTGAGATACCTATTATTTCTTTAAATACCAAAGTTAAATACAATATAATACATTTTAAATAGCCACATATAAGAAAAAAAAAATTATTTCTTCCTTAGTCCAATTCTGCCATGACAATATTTTGTTGCAGAGGTAACTTACCATTATTTAAAAATGCACTGTGCATTCTCTTTTGCTAATATGTACCATTTTTACCTTTAATAATTATTAAGCAAGCCCAAGTTTAATTATTATCAAAGCTCGCCATGATTTTATAATAAAGTTCTACATAGATTCTAATATATGAATTTTGTAAAGTAAAATATTTGTGTTATGGTTGTTTTATTTATATCATGTCTCTTATTTCCAATGTTTTATACATTAATTATATTGAAATGAATTTATTAGTTAATTGTTCAAATATTAATATTGCTCTAGAATTACAGATGAAATCACGAAATATATGCCTTCTGTGTAACAACATTATAGCCATTTAACATGTGAGAGTAAACATTAAAAAATATCTGCTTTAGATAACCTAACCTACTGAGCCATGCCACCTTACAATCTAAAGCAGTTAATTGTTTAGTGAGGGATAAAATAATCCTCACTGACAATCTTTGTGTAAGTTAATGATTCATCCATCTTCCATGCCATTTATTTGTTTCTGCCTAGAGCAACAAATTATGTATTTAAAATCATGACATTTACATAGAAATGGAAATGATATTTAGATGAATTATCTTAAGTCTTATTTAGTTACTTGGAAGATTGTCATAAATAGCAATTTTCCTCAATCTTTAGCTAAAATTACTGAATAAACACTTGGCAAAAATATTTCCCATTTCTCATATCAAAATCACATTTCCATTCACAAAATATTTGAAAAAATTGACATTTATTGGGGTTTTCTAAGTCTTGGGCACATGTGTGCACTTTTCAACTATTTATGCATTTAATTCTCAAAACGCCCTCTGAGACAGACATTATTTTTATATCTATTTTACAGTGAAGTAATTGAGGCATAGGAATCTAAGAGCTATGTCTCAGAAAAAACAGCCATAAGTGTCAAAACTAGGATAGAATCATGGCAACCTGTCCAGAGATCCCATGCTTTTAGCCACCGCATCATGCCTGCCTCTTTAGGGCTATTTTTAAATGAAAAGATAAATCTAAATGATCATATTTATGCATTATATTATGGCATTTTAATTTAACAAATAGAGCTATTTGTAGATATCAATCATGCACATTTCGTTCTATAACTAAAACAATGGATATTCATATCATCATTGAAGGCCTGCAGTTCAAGTTACGGTATATTTGAAGATTAAAGTTTATTATTTTCCATGTATACAGATAACTGTCACCCTAATACTGTCTTCAAATGACTCATATCCAGACACTCCCTTTGCATCTCTTGTATTCATTCTGCCTCCACTGCATGGTTCAATGAGCATTATTGTAGTACCCATCTCAAATTCCACTAGCATTGTTTTCTGCTTTCTCATTTATTTTTAGGACACCTTTCATGGCAGATAACCCTACTTCCCAACACACACACACACACACACACACACACACACACACACAAACATACACAGATACACACCCACGAATTGATGCAAACAATGTCTTGAATTTCTTCACTTGTGTATTTTGCTGATCTTTTTCTTTCCTCACCTAGATTCAGCTTTCTTCTCCCCCAAATCTTGGCTCATCTAACTCCAGACTGGACCATACTCCAATCAGCTTATCAGGGAATTTAATTTAATGACCATTTGTTTGGGAGATTTTCGGAGATTTAATATTTAGTTGCATGCTCACTTACTATCTTCTAACTAAACCAAACCAGAATTGTCATTTCACCCCTAATACTTTGCATAATTAAAAAGATATGAGGACACTGATAACATGTATATCTGTGCATTTTGCATTGTCATTCAATTCCCTGAGACCTTGTTCTTTTTCCATTCCTTTCTCTTCCTGTTCTGTCTTTTCCAGTTCAGGTGCTCTGTTCTCGAAATCATTAATTCTGTATTTGAGCAATTCAAATCTGCTGTTATGTGCCTCTAATGTATTTTTAATCTCATCCATTCTGTCTTTCATTCCCATGAGTTCTGTTAATTATTTTGCAGGATTTCAAATTATTCTTTATGGTCACCCACTGTCTTAAAATACTTTATCCTTTTAGTCATATTTTCCTTCAATCCTTTGAACTGATTTAGGAGATTTCTGTAATTATCTTTGATTAGTTGACTTAAATCCTGTATCTTGTCAGAATATTTGGTTTGTTCCTTTAGCTGGACCATCTCTTCCTGTTTCCTAGTATGGCTTGTAAATTTTTGCTGATGTCTAATCATCTGAATATATTGGCAAATTTACTCTGATGGCCACTTTCTCTCTCTCACCTAGTGTTTTTTACAAGTCTTCTTTAATTGTTTTAAAACATATTTTTATTACAGAAGTTGTGAACTTACAAAACAATTATGCACATCTGTAGAATTCCCATACAACACCGCTTCACTAACACACCACACCATTGTGGAACATTTGTTATAAATTTTGAGAAAATATCATCAGACTATTACCACTAACTATGGACCATAGAATACATTTGGCATATCTTTTCCTTAACACCCTGTAATTAACACAGTACATCTTTGGCTTTGATGCAAGAATATTACAGTATTACTGTTAACTATAGTTCATAGGTTACATTAACTGAATTTTTCCCATGCTTCTCCACATTCCCACTCCCTGCAATAGTGATGTACATTCATTCTAGTTCACAGAAGGACATTCTTGCATTTGTACTATTAACCACAATTCTCATGTACCTCGGAGTTCACTATGTTATTCAGTACTAGATTATTCTCTAGTGTTACATCAATTGACATTTGTATCCCTAGACTACCCTTTTCAACTACAATCCCATTTATAAACCAGCTGATACTATAATGTGTTACCTTCAACTCTATCCATTTCCACACTTTTACAGTCAAGTTAATTAAAACTTCTACATACATTAAGCATCAGTACTCATTCACAGCCCTCTTCTTATCTTCTAATAACCTGTACTCTAGGTATTAAGTCCATGCGTTTATTCTTCTTATTTAATTCATAATAGTGAAACCATACAATATTTGTCCTTTTGTTTCTGGCTATTTCATTTATCATAATGTCTTCAAGGTTCATCCACATTATCATATAGGTCCCAATTTCATTTCTTCTTACTACAGCATAGTATCCCATTATACGCATATACCACATTTTGTTTATTCAGTCACTGGTTGAGGGACACCCTTAGTTTGTTTCCATCTTTTAGCAATTGTGAATAATGCCATTATGAACATCACTGTGCAGATGTCTGTTTGTGTCACAGTTTTCAGATCTTCTGGATATATTTCTAGAGGGGAATTGCTGGATCATATGGCATTTCTATATTTATCTTTCTGAGGAGCCACCAAACTGTCTTCCACAGAGGCTGCACCATTTTACAATCCCACCAACAGTTTTCTATTTTTTTAATAATGGTTATTTTATGCAGTGTGAGATGATATGTCATTGTCGTTTTGATTTGCATTTCCCTAATATCTAGTGATATGAAACATTTTTTCATAAGCTTTTTGGTCATTTGCATTTCCTCTTTGGAGAAATGTTTATTCAAGTTTTTTGCCCATTTTTAAATTGTATTGCTTGCTATTTATTGTTGAGTTGCATGATTTCGTTATATAAAATGGAAATCAAACGCTTATCAGATATGTGGTTTCCAAATATTTTCTCCCATTGAGAGGGCTGACTTTTCATCTTCTTGATGACCTCCTTTGAATCACAAAAGGGTTTAAGTTTGAGAAGGTCCCATTTATCCATGTTTTCTTTCATTGCTTATACTTTTGATGTAATAATACACCACCTATCAACAGGTCTTAAAGATGTTTTCCTATATTTTCTTCTAGGATCTTTATGGTTCCAGCTTTTATATTTAGGTTTTTGATCCATTTTGAGTTGATTTTTGTATAAGATGTGAGGTAGGGATTCTCATTCTTTATTTTAGATATGGATATCCAGTTCTCCTAGCGCAATTTGTTGAATAGACTGTTGTTACCCAGTTAGATGGGTTTGTCAGGTTTGTAAAAAATCACTTGACTGTAGATGAAAGGGTCTGTTTCAAAACCATCAATTCAATTCCATTGGTCTATTTGTCTTTCTTTACACTAATGCCATGCTGTTTTTATCACTGAAGCTAGGTAATATGATTTAAAGTCTGGAAGTGAGAGTCCTCCAACTTCACTTTTACTTTTTAAGATGTTTCTGGCTATTAGGGGTAGCTTACCTTCCCAAATAAATTTGATTATTGTGTTTTCCATTTGTTTAAAAAAATGCTTGTGGAATTTTTACCAGTATTACATTGAATCTATACATCAATTTGGGTAGAATTGACATCTTAATGAAATTTAGTCTTGTAGTTTTCTGAATACACGTGCTTTGCATCCTTGGTTAAGTTTATTACTAAGCATTTGATTATTTTAGTCACTATTGTAAATAGAATTTTTTTCCTGACTTCCTTCTTGGATTACACATTACTTTGTATGGAAACACCACTGATTTTTGTGTATTGATCTTGTATCCTGACACCCTACTCAAATCATTTACTAACTCTAACAGCTTTGTTGTAGAATTTTCAGACTTTCTAGGAATAGGATTATATCATATAGAAATAATTAAAGTTTTACTTCTTCCTTTCCAAATTGGATGCCGTTTATTTCTTCTTCTTGCCTGATTGCTCTAGCTAGAACCTCTAGCATTATATTGAACAACAGTGGGCATTCTTGTCTTATCCCTGATCTCAAGGGGAAAGCTTTTAGTCTTTCACCATTGAGTACAATGTTAGCTGTGGATTTTTCATATATGGCCTTTATTATGTTGAGAAAGTTTCCTTCAATTCCTATCTTTTGTAGTATTTTTTTTTTCAAATAAGGATGCTGCATTTTGACAAAAAGCTTTTAATACATCAAATGATAGGATCATGTGATTTTTCTTCTTTGATTTATTAATATGGTGCATTAGAGTGATTGATTTTCTTTTGTTGAACCACACTTGCATACCTGGTATGAAACCCACTTGATCATGACGACCAATTCTTTTCCTGTGTTGTTGGATTCAATTAACAAGAATTTTTTGGAGGATATTTGTATCCATATTCATTAAGAAAATGGGTTTATAATTTTCCTTTTTCATAATACCTGTATTAGTCAGCCAAAGGGGGTGCTGGTGCAAAGTACCAGAAATCTGTTGGCTTTTATAAAGGACATTTATTTAGGGAAGAAGCTGTCAGTCACAAGGCCTTAAAAAGTCCAACTGAAGGTACCATAAGAGGTACTTTCTCACCCAAAGTCTTTTGCCATGTGTTGAAGCAAGATGGTGGGTGATGTCTGTGAGGGTTCAGCCTTCCTTCTTCCTCTTAAGGTTCCATGGTCCCAGCTTCTTCCAAACTCAGATGTAGGTTGGCATAAAGCTTGTCTCTCAAGGCTTCTCAGCTTCTCTATTCTATTTAGCTGTAAACTATGCAGCTCATGTCTCTCCCAGGGCCTCTGCTGTGTCTAAAGAGCTGTCTCTCTTCCTCTGTGTTCTTTTTCTCTGTGAATCTACTTCCATTTTCTTGATTGAGCATCCATTTATATAGCCCACCAAGAAGGTGGGGACCCAACTTTTCACACCCTAAAGATGCATGGTAAAATCAACCCTAATCTTAACATAATTTAATCAAAGGCATCTCAGCCATAAATAATATAATCAAAGGGTATCATGCCCAGAGGAACAGACCAGTTTACAAACATAAACTCTCTTTTTGGAGTGCATAAATAATCTCAAACTGCCATAATATCTTTATCTGGCTTTGGTATTAGGGTGGTATTGGCTTCATAGAGTGAGTTTGGTAGCATTCCTTCTCATTCCATTTTTAGAAGAACTTGAGTAATATTGGTATTAAATCTTCTTTGAATGCTTGGGAGAGCTCATCTGCTAAACTAAGTGTTTCTGGACTTTTCATTTTCGAGAGTTGTTTAATGATTGTTTCAATCTTTTAACTTGTGGTTGGTTTGTGGAGGTGTTCTATTTCTTCTAGGGTTAGTGTAGGTTATTTGTACATTCCTAGGAATTTTTCCATTTCAATGCATTGTCTAATTTGTTTCTTTACAGTTTTTCATAGTATCCTCTTATGATCTTTTTTATTTCTGTGGGGTCAGTAGTAATGTCCCTGTTTTCATTTTTAATTATATTTATTTGCATCTTCTCTCCTTTTAATTTTGTCAGCCTAAGTAAGGGTTTGTTGATTTTGTTTGTCTTCTCAAAGAACCAACTTTTGGTTTTGTTAATTCTCATTATTGTTTTTTTGTTCTCAATTTCATTTATTTCTGCCCTGACCTTTGTTATTTCATTCCTTCTACATGCTTTGGGAAAACTTTGCTGTTCTTTTTTCAGTTCCTCCAGCTGTGTAGTTAAGTAATTGATTTTAGCTCTTTCTTCTATTTTAATGTAAGCATTAAGGGCTATAAATTTTGTTCTCAGCACTGCTTTTGCTGCATCCCATGGATTTTGATATATTGTGTTCTCCTTTTCATTCATCTCAAGATATTTATATATTTTGCTCACAAATTATTCTTTGACCCACTGATTACTTAAGAATGTGTTGTTTAATCATATATTTGTGAATTTTCTCTTTTTCTGCCTCTGTAGATTTTCAATTTTATTCTATTATGATCAGAGAAAGTGCTATGTATAATTCTGACCTTGTATTTATTGAGATCGCTTTGTGAACCAACTATCCTGGAGAAAGATTCATAAGCCCTTGAGAAGAATGTATATCCTGCTGTTTTGGGGTGCAATGTTCTGTATACATCTATTAGATTCAGTTCACTTACCACATTATTCAAGCTCTCTGTTTCTTTATTGATCCTCTGTATAGATATTCTATTCAATGCTGAGAGTGGAGTATTGAAGTCTCCAACAATTATTGTAGAGATATCTATTTCTGCCTTCATTTTTGCAGTGTTTGCCTCATGTATGTTGTGGCATGCTGGTTAGGTGCATATACATTTAAGATTGCTATTTATTCCTGGTGAATTGCCCCTTTCATTAATATGCAATGTAATTCATTGTTTAATAACAGTTTTGATTTTAAAGTCTATTTCATCTGATATGAGTATAGGTTCTCTGGATTTTTGTTTGCTTACCCTATTAATGGAATACCCTTTTCCAACCTTTCACTTTCGTTCTGTTGGTATCCTTGAGTCTAAGATGAGCATCTTGTAGACAGCATATAGATGGCTCATATTTTCTTATCCATTCTACCAGTCTGCATCTTTTGATTGGCAAGTTTAATCCATTAACATTCAATGTTATTTCTGTAAAGGCTAGTTCTTATTTCACCCTTTTTAACTTTGGGTTTTATCTGTTATATTTTATTTTCACCACACTTTTTTACACTTGTAGTTACTCTTACTGATATAATCTTCATTTCTAGACTCTCTTCTAAGCTTTTCTGTATTTTTTTTTTTTTT
>JAQZBX010036632.1:0-24111 GCA_029593785.1 Cabassous unicinctus
GGCTTCTCTTGCTCTCCTTGATTTTTAAAAAAATATTTCTTTCTTTATTCCCCCGCCTTGTTGTTTTGCACTCACTGTTTGCTCTCTGTGTGCTCTCCTGTGTCTGCTTCTCTTCTCTTTAGGCAGCACTGGGAACCGATCCTGAGACCTTCTGGAGTGGAGAGAGGTGCTCAATCTCTTGTGCCACCTTAGCTCCCTGGTCTGCTGTGTCTCTTATTGTCTCTCTTCTGTGTCTCTTTCTGTTGCATCTTCTTGCTGCGCCTGCTCTCCACACGGGCCAGCGCTCCTGCATGGGCCAGCACTCCTCTCGGGCCAGCTCTCCATACAGGCCAGCTTGCTTTTCACCAGGGGGCCCTGGGAATCAAACCCTGGACCTCCTGTATGGTAGACAGGAGCCCCATCACTTGAGCCACATCCGCTTCTCGCTCTCCTTGATTTTTAACCCCCTTTGCAGTTTTCCCAGGATGCTGTAGTAAGCAGGTACTTAGGTTTTTCTTCTGCAGTATCATTTTGGAGGTACCTCTTTCCGTCTTTAAACATGGCCATATTGACTCGTTATAGGAAGCTGCACCCCTGTCTAGGTCCTGCCTTGCTCCGCTGGTGGTGAAGAGAGGAACACAGCAGAGCAGTTCTGAGTTCTTGTTCTGATGTCACAAGATTTTAGCTTCAGGGCCACCCTCCAAGGAGGAAGGTAGGCAGCCCCATCTTCCATGCATAAACCAGTGCTCGGGGAAGTTGCCCAAGGTCAGGTAGCTAGTTAGTTGAGAAACAAGATTGAATACCACATCGTCTAGTTCCAAGTGTAGTGTTCTTTCCACAATTGCCTTCCAGCTATAAGCATTTTCTTTCCTACCATGAAAAAAGATTTTTGCTTTCGCTCTTGAACCTCAGGGCAATGGGAATTTTAGGCTCATTACGATGTAACAAAAGGTAGGAAGAGCCCGTGTTAGTGAAGTGTTCTTCTCTTTATCCTCATTCCCAAAGTAGCCTTCCCCCTGCTGAATGTCCGCTCACTGTTCCTGGCCTCTTATTTCTCGTGCTGCCCGTGTCGCGTCTCCCCAGGAACCAGCGATCACCTTGCTCCTCATTAGTGTTGCTCCCGCCCAGCTCGGCTCTGTAGTTGACCCTGCCCCAGGCCCCAGGCCACTGGCAGTCTTGGTGTGCGTGTGTCCCCTGGGCCTCCAAGGGTGCGTCTCCTGAATGAGGAAGCTGGACGAACGCCTGGAAGCTTATTTTGTTTAAATTCTTCCCTTGAAGTTCCTTTGGTGAAGGAGCCAGGCTGGAAAAAATACCAGAACAGTTGTGTTTCATAGTACAGTGTAATCGGGAGACTGTAATTCATGGCCATTAAATTGCTTCCTTTGAAGTATAAGAAAAACCAGAACAACTTTTATGGCCCTTTAACCCACAGGATTATGTACACATGAATTAAAATCTAGTGTGTTATGAACTCTCCCAGGTACCGCGGCTGGCATAATTCCATCTTCGCTCTAGTGCTCATTAGTTGGTTGATTTTCAACTGAAAACTGGGGTGAGAGGGATATCAACACATCTTTGCATTTTTATGGAGAAAAAACAGAGATTCGGAGACATGATAGCTCAACTAAAAATAAGAATTGTTATTTCTCTGCTGGTTTGCTTCAGGAAAGGATAGCAGAAAAAGAATTAAGATATATATATATATATATATATATAGTACCTTCTAAATAAAACGGTCACTGTGGTGACCATTTTGCAAACCTATTTTCATTTAATCCTCACAAGCACCCTATGAAGTCAATATCATCCTTTCCATTTTAAGATAGGAATGAGACAGGCTCAAGAAGTTAAATGATAAGCCAGGGTCCCTCGGTTAGCTGTGGGCCTGGAGTCTAGCCCTGAGCTCAGGGCCTGGCAACCTGTGAGCCCACCTGCGTGCCCTTGCCCCACCTGTGCTGCTCCCAGAACCTACTCTGGGACTCCACATCCTGGCTCATAGCACCCCGCGGGTAACACTGCAGCCGACCACTGAGGTTTACACTGTGTCCCTGTTCTTAAGGGAACTTCATGCAGAAACTGTGGAGCAAGAGAAGCAGCAAAAATGTACATTAGTGTTTAATGGTGTCTAGGTGAGATGTTTATATTAAAAATGTGTAATGAGCTTATATTGGCATTTTGTAACATCAGTCTATGTACATGTGTCTATGATTTTAAGAGTTGCTTAAAATAAATAGCATTAGAAAAGTAGGGAAGACTGCTTCATATTGCTAGAAGAGGTACATGTCTTAAAGGGCAATGGTTTTTACGTTCAGAATTTCTTTGATGCTGGGCTGATATTAAAGGGGTGGGGGAATCTTTCAGAAAGTGGGATGTAAGTCACCTTCCCCTTGTCGTGAGAGGCGGTAACCCAGAGGACATGGCATTTTTGAGTGTCGGCATGTCCTTGGTAAGGCGTCCTCTCACCTGTGTTTAGGACCAGGCGGGAACGGTGAGCTGGTTCTGGGTTCTGGGCCGCCCTGGCTCGGGCAGGGCGCGTCCCGCCACTCCACTAGGTGGCGCTGTGGTCGCACAGATCTTCCCGATGCCCCACCAGGGGCTGAGTAGGTCTTCTGCTGGGCGCCCAAAGCCACTGAAGAGCGGCCAGAGCCCCCCCGAGACCTCTGGGTCCGGTAACGGTTCTTCTTTCGTGCCCCTCCGCTTCGTCGCTTGGTATTGCTTTGCCCCTTGCCGCCGTCCTGCTCCCTCTGCAGGCCTGCCCACCAATCCTCCCTCCATCGCCTTAGCACACCTTTTTCTCTGATGGAAGTAGACCTTACAGATGCTCCTGTCAGAAGCAGCAGTGGGACCGGTTGAGGAGGGCTCTTCCCAAGGAAGTGGCCACTTTGCACTTAAACTGGAGCCTTCCCGACGCCTGGCGTGGTCTCGCCAGGGAACGGGCCTGGCTGCTGTTCCGCACAGTGAACTTGAACTAAAAGATCATGGGTCTGGTTCTAGCAAATACCGTCGTCAGAAGGACTTCGGATGGGGGTGTAGGATGTGGGAGGTGTACAAAGACGCGCTGATCTTCGTGGGAACGTCCCAGCGGGGAGGGAGCTTCTAGAGCCTCTCTTCTCAATCCCTCATCGCAAAGTGAGGGAAGAGCCGGAGAATCCCAGGTCTCCTCCCGATCAGCAGTGCTGTATTCTGAGTGGCTGCCAGCTGTGCAGACGGAGAATGTCCATGTGCAAAGAAAGGAACCGTCTGTGGATGCTAATCATGGTAGGGTCTGTGATTCCGAAGATTCTGAAGTGACCTTTC
Organism: Cabassous unicinctus; assembly: GCA_029593785.1. Lineage (NCBI taxonomy): Eukaryota > Metazoa > Chordata > Mammalia > Cingulata > Chlamyphoridae > Cabassous > Cabassous unicinctus. The sequence goes on from JAQZBX010036632.1 coordinate 3,277, forward strand.
TTTGACTACCAGCTGCAGTTCAAGAAGGGATCATGGAAACATTTAAAGTATTTTCAATTGTCCCCATAAAGTGTTAGTCACTGCTGTATGGGATTATTATTGTCTCGGTCTTCAAACCACAGCTTTGCAATGTCAGGGGTCACGTGATGAGAATAGCATATTTCTTAGATTTTTGGCAAGGGCAGCTGATGTAAAAACTTATCATAAATTCCTCATATCCCTGGGTTTCTAGAATGGAGCTAGAAACAGTCTCTTCTGTAGTACCTTGAGCAAGGAGAAACTTTAAAAACGTCTGCACCCTCTAAGGTTGAAGATGGGTTGGAGAGAGGAGGAAGTGCTTAGAGGAATCTTGACTTGTAGGTGGGCACGGGTTTGAACTTGTCTGGCCTGTTTTTCTCTTTGGTGAAAGTCAGCATCTATTGAAACAAAACTTCTTCACTAGTCAGAAGCAACACTTTCCAAGATGTCATTTGATTCCCACTAACAAACTGCAAGGAAGCAAGAATGGGGTTGGTAGGAGATGTTTGAACCTGACCCCTGTGACCCTAAAAGTGGTTCTGTCTGGTGCCCTCAGGAGCATCGCTTGTCGTATGTGGGGTGTGCTTTGCTCCCACAGGACTTTGGAAATGAAGTAAGGCTCACTTAGGTGAAATAAGCCAGTCTTTAAGGTATCTAGACATTCAATTCGTGTAGAAGATTTTTCAAAGAAATGCAATCTTTCTGTTTTCTGACACTATAAAATGATAAACCAAGGTATGAATCTAACAAATACTCACTGACACTATGTTGTAGGAGACGATGCTCTTTGCCTACCAAATCCTCCAGCGCAAGGCCTTGTGTTTTCAGTCTCTACACCTTGAGTAACCGCCGTGGCCACGCTGCAAAATAAAGCGTCGTGATTTAAATGTGTGTCTGGTGGCAGGCGGGGCAGGGGGACACAGGGAGGAACTCTGTGTCCAAAGAGGGCTTCGGGGTCTGAGAAATTCCCTTTCTCCTCAGTGTGGGCGTGGCTCATGCCACGAGACATTCTCGGGAGAAGTGGAGGCTGGGAGCCCTGCAGGCCACAGGGCACCAGGAGGGAGAGGGAGAGAAGTAATACCCTGCCCCTGCGTCAAATCCTGTCTCCCTTTTCTCCATTCTCCTCCTCCTCCTCCTCTCTTTTCTCTCTCCTTCCCACCTCTTCTGGGAATAATACGAAAGAGCTGACGCTGACCAGGACCTACCGTGTGTCAAAGTCTGGCTGGCTGAGGGTGGGAACCGGGCGGCAGAAGCGCTGCGGGAACCGTTTCTGCAGGTGGTCTGTAGCCCGGCAGGCGCCCTGCGTTTGCTGGGAAAACAGGCACCTCTGTCTATGTATCAAGATCCTTATCAAGAATTTCCTTCTATTCTGAGGAATTAGGCAAGAGAAAGGTATTGTCGACTGTTGCTGAGTGTCATCTCTGAGTCGAGAACAATCACGCCTTGTCCCGGTGAACTTTCACAACAATCCTGCCAGGGAGGTATCGCTTCCCCCGTTTACAGTGGAGGAGCAAGGAGTCAGAACACACGTGAACGAGCCAGCACTCTGCCTGCTGCCAAGCAGGTCGTCAAGAAATGCTTGCCGAGTGAAAAGGTAAATAAGATTAGGGGTTTAAAACCAGATTCTAGAACTTCAGGTCCAGTGCTCTTTCTGCTCCACTCTTTGTCTTCCTGGAAAAGACCTGGGAGAGCCTAAAAGATCAGTAGGATCCTGTGCTACTGCTGCATATTTACTCACAATTGATGTTTATTGCTGACGGGAGAGGGATGTGCTGGCTTTGCTAGCTGTTATCTGTCTCTTGTGCTTTAGTTAGCTTACAGTTATTTCTACATCCCTATCCTTAAACCCCCCCCCCCTTTTTTTTTGACTTGCCCTTTATGTTTTATACTGGGAAGCAGGTTAGTTATTAAAACTAGACTCTGGGGCTAGACTGCCTGTTTACATCCAGGCTGCCACGAACCAGCTTTGTGACCTTGGATAAGTTACTTAACTCCTCTGTGCCTCAGAATCATTAACTTTAAAATGGGGAAATAGAACCTACATCAAATGGTTATTTATTGTAAGGGTTATATGGCTAATATATACATATAGTACATAGAATAATTCCTGGTCTAGAGTGAGTATTCTATAAAAGTTATTAATATTATCATTATTCTATGTGTTTTTCTACCTTTGCAAATGAAGTTTATGACAACAGTGTGTTATTGCCACATAATCTCTTATAGAAATATAGCTATTAAATAAAAAGAAGCAAATTTATTAAGAGTTGGAGCCATCCACCTCTGTTTTAGACGTGAGCCCCTAGTTAGGTTACTGACTTAGAATTAGTGATTCAGTGAGCGGCACGGCTGTAGGAGCCGTCAGATGCCCAAACCCTGGCTGTTCAGAAAGAGAAGTTTCTCGTACTTGCGCCCGGGCCGCACGACGTGCCTGCCATGCCCGGCGCCGGCTGAGAGTGGGTGGGGGCGGTCGGCAGGAATACAGCTCCCCGCCTTCCCTCCTCTGCTGAGATGCTGAGCCGGCCATTGTGGGACTCGCTGGCCCGCGTCCAGGGCCACATTTTCCCTGGAGGAGCTGCATGCTTTGGGTTTCCTTGTCTACAGGCTGTTACTGTCAGACCTCCCAGCTGGGATCAGACGGAGGCTGGTTTGCGTGAGCGTTGCCGGGTTAGCACCTGGTGGCCTCTGCCTGAGTCTCACCCCTCACCTCTGGGCTTCCTCCTCGGCCCTCACAGCCTCTCGGCTGGCCTGACTTGTGTCTCTTTCTGTCCTGGGGGCGGGGCTGGTTCTGGGGGGCGCTGGGAATCTTGACCCTGCTGTGCCAGCTGCAGACTGAGTGACCAGAGAACATTCTCCACAGCACCTCCTCCCACCGCCCACCTGCCCCGGCCCTGGTCTTGCTTTTCTCAGGGGAAATCATCCCAGCCGTGGCCGATTCATAGCTAGGATTCAGCGAAGCTCTCGTCAGAAACAGTTGTCTGAGTGAGAGCGTCCCCTGTGTGCTGGGAGTCGCCGCTCAAAGATTTCCTTAGGAAGAAAGCCCTTGCCCTGCTGATGTCTCCAGCCACCTTCAGTGACGCTCCCCGTGGCCTTTGATGGCCACCCAGGTGACTCTGCGGCGCTGAGCTTTCCCTGTGTCTCCACTTGCAGAGCGTCACTAAATAGGCTCAGTCAGGCCCCATCGTGTAGGCCAGTGGGCCATTTCACTGACTGCGTCCATGCCCTGAGCTGAGTTTGGAGGCCCTGGGAGAGTCAGAGCAGACCGCGATGCACCGTGGGACGCGCTCTACACGCGCACACCCCGAAACAGACGCACCAGCTGGCACGGCCTCGGTGCCAGCTCACACGGGTCAGGGTTTCCGGAACTGGGGCAGACTTCATACAGAGCACGGGGGCCTCTTGGTAAAGATTCGGAAGGAGCTAGTGGGAGTGTAAACCTGGGCCTGGTAGTAGGCCCCTTTCCTTCCCAATGTAGTCGCTGGTTTGCACGGGACACAGGGAAGCCAGCCAGCCCTCGTTCTGCATGCTGTCCTCGATTTGTTTGGGGCTCTCGAGTACTGGGTTCAGCTGTATTTGCTGAAGCTGCCCCTACTTTATATTTCATACTTGGAGATAGAGGTCTTGAATCGTCTACAGTCAACAGTTGCCAGATAGTTACTGAATTCCTCCTATAAACCTAGCACATTTCGGGGCCCGGGGTGCATCAAGTAACAGGGCAGACAAGGCCCTGCCCTCCCGGGTGTGTGCATTTGCCCCATCGCCATGCTGTTAGATCGCAGTTCCTAAAGAAGGCCACTGGTGGCTTCTGGCTGCTGTAAGCCCACGGCATTACAGAGAGAGCAGGCCCCTCTGCACAGCACACCGCGCCCCTGCCCGGCCGGCTGTCGGCAGGTGCGTGCCGCTGGCGTACCTGGCCTGCTGCAGCGGGAGCTGCCGTGGACAGTCGTCACCAGCTGGCCCGCGGGTTTCAGTGAGCGTCCTCCATGTGCTCAGCCATGTGTAGGAAACCACCCCAGAATTCACGCCCCCAGGGCTAGGGCTCGTCATTAGAGCAGCACAGCGTGTGCCCTTCTTAATCAGCGGAGAGGCAGGGACTTGCAAGGGAGACAAATGAGTGAGCTTTCATTACACTGGGCCTGGTGTACTTCCAGACGGATATTCTATGTCGGGGGAGTTGTAAGGAGTGTAAAGCTCAGTCCCCAAACTCCAGTGTCCAAGAGACAGCACGTTCTTTCTGTGGAGCTGCCGGTTTCTGGCTCTGTCCCTCTTTCCTGTGGAATGGTGGAAACCAGTCTCCCCTCCCTAGAGCCTGCCATCAGCCACAGGACCACAGACTTAGGCTGTGGCTCAGGCATCGGCCTGTCCCTGGAGGTCTGGCAGCCTGTGGCCTGTCACCAGGGTCTTCCTCCCAGGGGCCTGTGGTCCCCGAGAAGCAGAGCCGGGCCGGCCAGGCCCCTGCCTCTGCACCCCAGGCCTCGCTGGCCCCTCCCCGCCACACCCCGACCCCATCCCATATTTTGCTGATAGTTTTTGCTCTCTGCACTGCCCCTCCCTCCCCTGAGGCACTGAGCAGAGTCTGTACCATCGGAGAAAAAGCGAAAGGGAATGCAGAGAGAAATACACAAATTCATGTCCAGCCAACACAGTTCATATTGTATAATCCATAAGGATTTACCAAACATGCTTGTATGCATCGTCTCTCTAATCCTCATGGCAATAGTGTGCGTTTATTACTGTTCTCTTCATTGCACATGAGTAAATCGGCTTTAAACGCTCGAAATATGCGTGCAAGTCACACAGTCATAAATGAGTCAGTGGGAGATGCAGAGTTGGAGCCTTCTGCGGCACAGTGTTTCTTTTCTGGTCACCTTGCAGTTGATGAAGCCACCTCTGGTAGGTGAGCATGAGCAAGCATGACCATTCAGTGGGTGGGCAGTAGAAACATCTGAGTGAGTGGTATAGTTTATTATGAATTAATATTTTAAAACACTTTAACTTTTGTTTGAAAGTTAGCTTTCCCCTGTGTCCTTTTTGCACCGTTTAAAAACGTCTCAGTGTTGGGGGCGGATGTGGCTCAAATGATTGGGCGTCCGTCTGCCATATGGAGGGGCCTGGGTTCGATCCCCGGGACCTCCCGGTAAAATAAAAATATATATGTGGAAGGCGCATGGGCTGCCGGGCTCTGTGTGCCGGTGAGCCGCCGGGCCCCGGGGGCCATGCAGCAGGATGGTGAGAGAGACAAGACGAGATGCTCCGAAAGCTCCGAAAACCAGGAGCCGAGGTGGCGCAGATGGCAGAACACCTCTCTCCTACATCGGAGGTCTCCAGGATCGAATCCTGGTGAAGACTGGAGGAGGAGGATGAGAAGAGATGAAACAGACACAGAGAATTGCCCAGCGAATGGACAGAAAGCAGCAAATGGGGAAGGGGGTTTAAGATGGATCAAGTAAATAAATAAATCTTTAAAAAAAACAAAAACAAACAAACAAAAAAATGAAACGTCTCAGCGTCTTTCACGGTCTCTGTCGCACTCCATGCCGCCTAGTACTGCTAGCTCCCTGTGGTGGGTGATGAGCGGAGTCATTGGTGACACAGCACGTGCCTAAGTGCGTGAAACCTCGTCTCAGGACTAGCATCTGTCCCCACTTCGGAGACGAGGCGGTAGAGGCCATACAGAGGTGCAACTCCCGCCCAAAACGTGGCAGACGCCATGGTGGTGAGGAAGAGGCTTTGGGTGGGCAGCCCTGCTCTGGTGTGCTACCCCAGAAGTGCCTCTTCCAGAGGATGAGGGCAGGGGAAGAATGTAACGCAAGCGTGGACCTAAAGTGCTGGGGCCACCTGCCGCCCCTCGCTTAACAAGAAACCCCGTCCCTGCTGGGCGTCTTCACCCCCAAGCTGACTGCTCTGCCTTCAGTCTGTTGGGGCAGTCAACTCTTGAAACACACAGGAGACATGGTGGAAGGGTGTAAATAGTGATAATCACAGAGTAGCATCTAAAGTATAGGCTATGAAGCACTTAATAGTGTGGGCAGATTTTCTCTGGGCTTAAGAGTGGACTGCAATTTCCACTTTAAAATTGCTATTTATGGGGCTTGGTAGCTATAACAGTAAAGGAAACGATTCTAACATTTTTTATGAAAGAAAAGGGCAGCTAGAGTAAGTTGAGAGAAAGATGATGAACCAACCAGATCAGACAAGTTCTTTTGTATTGCTTTGCATACCTTAGAATTCAGGTATTTTCTAAGCATCTATAGTGATGAACTATGTGATTTTTCATTTTGGGTAAGCCTCTATGGAATATCAGATGCATCGTTTACTGCCTATATTTGAACTAAGTTTTTAAAATATGGTTTATTTAAATTTTAATATTGCTAATGATTTTATAAATACTTTATTTACTTGCATTATTTCTCTATTCTGTTATAGAGCCAGTTGAACACAGTGGCTTAGAGCATGAGTTAAGGTACTAGGTTCAAATCCCGACCACCTTTTACTAGTGATGCAACTTTGGGCAAGTAAATGAGCCTCTCTGTGCTTCAGTCTCCTCAGCTGTGCCCACCTCCTAGGGTAGTGGTAAAGAGTAAATGGGTTAATAAAGGTGCGATGCTTCCAACAGTGTCTGGCAAGCGGTAAGGAACAAGGGCGCAGCAGCACAGCTGCCACCCAATGGTAGTAATAATTGGGACTCCATTCTCATTTTACATTATGGAAACTGCTACCCTGCTAGACGACCTCATGGCCGTCATTCTAGAGTTATCTTTACTATACAGTGTGGCTAAACTTGCTGAAATGTTCTGGAAGAATGTGGCGGGATAGCTAGCCTCCAAGATGCCCCTAACAATCCCCTCCTCCTGATGGTCACACTCTAGTGTAGTCTCCTCCCACATTGTACCAGAGTTAGTCTGTGTGGTCAGTAGAATACAGCAGAAGTGATGGTGTGTCACTTCTGAGATTAGGCTATAGAAGGCATGGTGGCTTCTGTTTTGTTCATTCTCTCATTCTCTTGGACTCTGGGAGAAGCTACCTAACTCCTTGTAGCAACCCTGTGGGGAGGCCCACTGTCTTAGTTTCCCAGCTGTGAAATGGGTTGGTTTAATCAATGGGAATTTATTGGTTTGCACTTTTGAGACTAGGAGAAGTCCAAAATCAAGGCATCAGCAAGCCGATGCTTTCTGCCCAAAGACTGTGGCATCCTGGGGCTGGTTGCCTGCTATCCTTGGCTTTTCCATCACATGGCAGTGCACATAGCAGCATCTTCTCCTTGCTCTTCCAGGTTCTGTTGACTTCCAGCTTCTCCTCCACGTGGCTTCTCTCTCCGTGACCTTCTCTTTAAGGCCTCCAGCCATAGGTTTAGGACCCGTGCTGAGTCAGGTGGCCACACTGTAACTGAAGTAGCATCTTCAAAAGGCCCATTTACAATCAGTTCATACCCACAGGAATGGGTTAAGATTAAGAATGCGTGTTTTTTTCTGGGGTGTATAAGTCAATCTACTGCACCCACATAGCTAGAAACTATAGCCTCCAGCACATAGCTATTGAGGAGCTGGTGTCTGTCAACAGCTATGTGTGACCTTGGAATGGACCCTCCAGCCCTTACCCATCCTTGAAATTATGAGAAGGAACCAAACAGAGCTGAATATCTCATGAACAGAAATTAAAAATTTCTCTAGAGGGAGTCAACATCAGATTGGAGCTGACAGAAGAAAGAATCAGTGAACTTGAAGATCAGACAATTGAAATCAAGTTGACAGCTTGACTGCAACCTCATGAGATACCCCGAGTCAGAACCATCCAGCTAACCCACTGCTGATCCTCAGAAACTGTGTGAAATAATAAATGTCTGCTGCTTGAAGCTGCCAATTTGTTATGCAGCAGTAGATTACAAATACGCGTGACTTAACTCGCTGTACACAGACATACCTCAGAGATACTGCGCGTTCAGTTCCAGACCGCCACAATAAAGTGAGTATCACAATAAAGCAAGTCACACGGGTTTTTTGGTTTCCCAGTGCTTATAAATTTATGTCTACAGTGTACTGTGGTCTATTAAGTGTGAAACAGCATTATGTCTGAAAAAACAACGTATATATCTTAATTTTTTATTTCTGAAAAATGCTACCCACCATCTGAGCCTTCAGGAGTCATAATCATTTTGCTGGTGGAGGGTCTCCTCACCCATTCAAGTTTTATCATGAGACTGTAGCAATTCAGTGACATTCAGGCTCCACTTCTAATTCTAGTTCCCTTGCAATTTCCACCACATCTGCAGTTACTTCCCCCACTGAAGTCTTGATTGAACCCCTCATAGTCAGCCATGAGGGTTGGAATCAACTTCCCCAAACTCCTGTTAATGTTGATATTTTTGGCTCCTCCTACGACTCATGGATGTTCTTAATGGCATCTAGAATGGTGAGTCCTTCTCAGAAGGTTTTCAACTTACTTTGCCCAGATCCATCAGAGGAATCACTATCTTATGGCAGCTATAGACTGAGGAAGTCCCTTCTTTTCACTTAAACACTAAGAGGCCATTGTAGGGTTATTAATTGGCCTAATTTAAATATTGTTATATCTCAGGGAATAAGGAGGCTGGAGGAGAGGGAGAGAGATGGGAAACTGCCGGCAGGTAGAGCAGTTAGAACACACACAGCATTGATCGATTTGGTTCACTGTCTTATTTGGACACAGTTTTGGCACCCCAAAACAATTACAATAGTAACCTCAGAGATCACAGATCACCATAACAGATAAATAATAAAAAAGTTTGAAATATTGTGAGAATTACCAAAATGTGACACAGCAACACAAAGTGAGCGTATGCTGTTAGAAAACTGGTGCCAACAGACTTGCTGGATGCCAGGCCGCCACAAACCTTCCATTCGGAAAAGACGCACTATCCGTGAAGCGCAATCAAGTGCAGAGCCATGAGCTGAGGTGTGCCTGCATCTGTCTCCACTGACGTCAGCTTTAAGCTGTGGCTCTGTCCCTGTTTCCCCTTTCACTTGGTGCACTGTGGCATGAAGAATTGACTTCCTTACTTGTCTCTCTCACATAGGTTATAAGCTTCTTGAGTACAGGAAATCCACAGGATCTGTCACAGTGTCTAGCACGTGGAGGGGCCTCATAAATTGTTAGTTGAAGTAATGAATGAATGTGTTTTATCCACATAAAGAAGAGAAAGAAAAGAAGGCGTTTTGGCTAAAACATCTGTTTGCTCAGGTCTGTTTTGTGAAGACGAGAGGGCTGTTTGATGCTCGTATCTAAGTGGTTACCTGAATTCCCCTCTAGTTCCGGTCTTTGATGAATTTTAATATCTTCTTTTTCCTAACTTGATTTTAATGTATGATTATGGCTTATTATCCTACTTCACGTTTGATAAACTTAACTATTTCTTTTAAAACTACCACTCAATTCTGCATAGGGGTACTATAGGTACCAAAGAATTAGCAGGCACCTCTATGGGGAAGTCAGCCATGTTAATTTTCTGTTGTTGCCATACAAATTACCACACATTTAATGGCTTAAGGCCATACAAATTCATTATCTTCTGTTTCTTTAGGTCAGAAGTCTGACATGGGTCTTTCTGGGTTAGCATCAAGCTGTCAGTGCAGTTGTGTTCCTTTCTGGGGCTCTAGGGAACCCCTTCCCCTTTCCACTTTCTAGAAGCTGCCCTCCTTGGTTGGCTCATGGCCCCCTTCCTTCATCCTCAAGCTGTCAGCATCACACCTCTCTGATTCTTTTCTGTAGTTATGTCTCCCTCTGACCACAGCTGGGAAAGATTGTCCACTTTTAAGGATTCATGTGATTAGAAAACCCAGAGTAAGCATCCTGCCTCCGGACTTGCCCCCTTAGCCACCCCTGCAAAGTCCCTTTTGCCATGTAAGGTAACATATTCACAGACTCCAGGGATTAGGATGCAGGCTTTGGGGGGGAACTATTCTGCCCACCTAAGTCAGGGAGAGAATCATGAAACCCCCTTCCCTTCCCTCCAGTTATGTCAAAGGAAGTCCCCACAAGTAAAAGAGAGTAAAAGACCAGTAGCCAACATACGAAAAATGTAAGCGATAAAGGCAGATGTGATTGTCTTGCCGTGGTTAAGGTGGACACAATAGTGATGGCTGTTCAGTTGCTTTCACTGACAGGTAGAAATTGGCATTGTGAATGACAAAGAAGGACCACCTGCTGAACAACATCACTACCTCTAAGTATGTGTGTTAAAGTCTTATTAAATGAAAAGACGACAGACCAAGATGATCACTATCATGAGTAATTTTGAGTTGCAAGAAGTATCCTTGTCTGCTGTAATATTCTTGCATCAATGCCAAAGATGTGTTGTGTTAATAATAGGGGATATGGAAAAATATGCCAAATGTACCCTCTGGACCAGAGTTAGTGGTAATAGTCTGATGTTACCTCATAACCTGTAACAAGTGCTCCACAACGGTGTGGTGCGGTGGTGAAGGGGTGTTGTATGGGAGTTCTACACATGTGCATGATTGTTTTGTAAGTTCTCAACTTCTGTAATTAAAACATTTTAAAAAAAAAGAAAGAAAGAAATATCCTAGTCGCCAAGAATGTGGCTGGGTGTTGGGATGCCCCAGTCTGGACTGCGCCCTTCCTAATTGCAGCCCTTTGGAACCATGGCAGGTCCAGCAATTTTGCCCAAAGTTCAGATAGCTGGATGACCAAATGGAAGCGGGACTGGAGGTTGGACCTTAGCGTTGGGATGTGTTACAGAAGAGGCGATAGTTCCCTGGCATCTTTCAAGGACCACAACCTTGTCTTTTATTTGTTGTGCATAATAATTTTAGAAACCGAGTTTTTATAGCTTAAGGCAAGGCATCCATAGGATTTGAGTTTCCAGCCTTTATTGTAAGTGTTAGCTCTGAGTAAGTTTAATAACGTTGGAAAACACTACAAACTATCTTTGTCACCTCAAACCCTACCACACCTAAACTGACCTGCAAGCCTCTGAAAAAACAAACTTGTAACTGGACATCAGTGATGCAAGGTAGAGAATGTGTTCCTTTTTGATTTCTTCAAGGCACAGGGTAAGGCATCAAGGAAGCTAAGGCAGAAGCCTTGCCTGTGTTATTTTCCTGCCATCTCTCCACCTATCATTTGACAGTTAATGCATCAGTAGCTGTTTATTGGGCCCACTGGATGACTGGCCCCATATTAGGCATCAGCATGCCTAAGCTGGATTTGAGCTAGTCTGCTGCAGCTTGCCGGTAAGAAAATAATGCCTAGAGACAGGGATGATGTCTTCAAGGTGCTCGCAGCCTAAATTCAGGCATGAGACAAATTCACAATGCAATTAGGGCTAAAAGGGACAGTGCAGTGCTGTGGGAATGATTAGTTTCCTCTTAAAGGGCCTTGTAGCAGTGGTGGCATTTAAGTTGAGCCCTAAAAGGTGAGGAAGATTTCGTAGGAGAAGGGGGACAGGAGGGCATTCCAGGCTAAAGAATCCTGTCGTCATAAATACTGTGAATTTTAAGGCAAGTTAATTATTACATGAAGAGTCTGAGAAGAAGAATAAAATTAGAAATGGTCTAAGTGGATATATTTCACCATTCCCATCCACTGGTTTCTAGATAAGTTCACTGATTTTTAGTCTCAGTAATAGAAAAACAAACTTAAGCCAGCTTAAATGATAAAGGAAATTTATTGGTTCACAAATCTCAAAAGTATAGCGTTAGATCAGGCTTCGGATATATTCTGATAAAGACACTTGGCAGCAAAATGGTTGCCGAGTTCCATTTCTCACAACGACATGCCTCACAAGACTTGGAGAAGAGGTGCTTCCTTCCCCCAGCTATCAAACGAAGTCCTTGGGATCATTCTGACTGGCCCAACTTAGAACTCACACCCCTCTTTCCCTCTCAAACTTGTTCTTGAGGCCAGAGGAACACCATTTGCTGATTGGTTTAGGTTCTAGCTATGCTGCCTGTCAGCTATGGCAAGGGGTCCAGGGCTAGGCTGATTGGATTAGGCCAGTGAGGGCCCATTGCTAAAACTGAGGCTTGAAGCCAGTTCTCCCCCCATGTCACGTGGCCACCTCGGTGGGAGGGGTAGTGGGGAGAGCAAGGGGAGTGGGTGCTGCAGAGGCAGGTGCCTCCGTCCACTGATGGAACCCGTGACTGGTGGTGGGCAGCCCTTCACCACAATAGTGATGAAGGTATCTTTTATCGATTACCTACCACAGCCAGCCCCTGCACTAGGAATTTTACCTAGTTGTCTCTAATTCTCACAGTGGTTCTGTGAGGTTCCCTTTCATAATCTCCAGTTGAGAAAACAGACTCAGAGAGAGAAAATAACTTGATCAGGCTTCCACACTTAGAAAACGGCTGAGCTAGGAATGCCGCTGGCAACCCCTATTTCCAGAGACTGAGCTCTTTCCATTACATCATGATGTGCTAGGAGCCAGTTCTTACCATGTTGGGGAGCTGATTGTTAGGGCTGGTGTGTGTTGGTTTGGTTTGTCTGTTTGTTAATGTAAAGCCAAATCTGCCTGCTAGTAACTCTTTGTATTTATTCTAATTCTGAGGTCTACAGCAGTGGTTCTCAACCTAGCATAGCATCAGAGTCCTTTGGGAACATTGTGAAAATATAGTTTCCTGGCTTCCACCCCCATCAGCAGAATCAGAGATCGATGGTGGGACCTTCTCAGCTGGACTTTTAAACAGTTCCACAGGTGATTCTTTAGCACAGGTGGGGCTGGGAACCTGCACTTTAGAATACAACCAATCTCCTTTCCCTTCCATATCACAAGCCTCCAAGTATTTGCGCCTGCTCTCACGGCTCCCATGGACATTTGCTTCTGCAGGCTCTTGTGTGCTGCTTTAAAGGGCTGGGGCTTTGCAACCAGAAAGACCACGTACAACCCCATCCCCACTATTTGTAGGTCATACGCCTTGGGGGAGTTTCTTAGGATCTCAAAGCCTTAGTTTCTTTGTTTATAAAGTGGTAATAATAATGGATGTCTCAAGAAAAAAAGTCATTGTAAAGAGTAGATTAAGAAAACATGTGAAGTGCTTAGCATGGTTCCTGGCGCATAGTAAGTGTTCAGCGGCTATCGCTTATTAGCAATTGTCACACATCCCTGGTTCCGTCAGCTTTGCTTTATACCGTGCTTTCTAGGTGCATTCTAATTTTCCCTCTTAAAATGTGATTCTCCTCCACTTTCTGAAAATTGTAGGGGGTGCAGATGTTAGCACAATGCTCCAGATGTCTGACCACGGGGTAGAGTTGGATTATAACTTCCTGTGGGCTGATGAAAAGTTTCTCTGGATGCAGATATTCTCTGGATGTTAAACATCTTGGAATTTCCCATCCTTGTTCAAGCTCTTTTCTCTTGGGGAATTTGTGGTGGTTGATTTCAGCAACATCTGGCTTCTTCAAGATTTTTTGGACATTCTTCAATGTGGTTTCAGGACTAAGCTGTGTTTAGAGGGATGGCTAAGGGAATTGATTTCATCATAAGAGTGGGTTGTTTCCAGGACTGCTGTGATCTGCTCTGTCTGGTATATCTGTCAGCATTTTCCTATTCAACTATGGAGATGACTAACTTGAAATGAGGTGGACACATATTCATTTGCTGTGTCACCTGCACTGATTTTCTTTAAAATGTCTGTAACATAAGACCTTGACTAATTTACACCCGATGAAGAGAGTGCACAGCCACTGAGATGCCCGAAGCCTATCCTCTGTGATGATGACTCTTTACTGTTGAGTGTGGGTGGGCTGCCTTTGTGCTGACGAACTGCAAGTGGAGAAGTGGAGCCTGTTCTTCCTTGATGTTTTAGAGGGTGGGCTTCGCAGGGGCAGTAACGTCTTCCTGGAGAACCATGAACACGTCCAAATGCTGCGTGCTTTGGTCAGCTGATTGAGGTGCTTGCTGCTGGCCTCACACTGTCACGTGATTTTGCTTGTGGTGTCATGATAGTGCAGGGGCGGTGGGCTTGCTGGGGCTGCGTAAGTGGTCTGCAACGCGTGACTGGCTGCAGGAGTAGCAGCACTGTTTGAGAGAGTAGAAATGTATTTTGGGTGGCCATCTCTGTTCTTAGAATTTAAATGTCAGAAAACAAACTCAGGTGCTTAGAAAAATGGAAAATTCTCCAGCACTAGCTTCCCTCATTTCCCCTCATTCTTCTAATGATTAGAGGAGAAAAACTGTTGTAATGAGAAGATTTCCCAAAAAATTCCCTTAATGGACTCCTAACATCTCCAAATCCAATTTCAATGTTCCCTACCCCATTTCCTTGAAGAAATGAAGTGAGAAAGAGAATAAGCATGTTCAAATTGAGATGAAATATTTGGAATTGTTTCTGTAAAATTTAATAGGGTTGAAGTTTAAAAATGGAAATGAACCCAGAATATTTATGATGTGCACCCTCACCACCTGCCAGGAGAGTGTGTCCCCTTGATCAGAATCAATGATACATGATTTAAAGATTCTTTTTAGTAGGACTCATATTTTGAGCCAGGCATTATTTTTGGCACTAGAGATTCAAGGTTTCATCTTAGAGAACCTTACAGTCTAGTGCAGTGATAGACTTAGAAATAGGTAATTGCTTTAATAGAGGCAAATTCCAAGGAGAATGGAAGAAGGAAAAGGGCCTAAATTTAAGAGGAAAAAATCTAGAAAGAAGAAGATATTGTGCATAGATTTTAAGGATAAATAGTTTTCCAGGTAGAGGGAATAGAATCTAGAGAAGTTCTTAATTGTGTTAGAACATGACATATTCAGCAATGTATTTAAATAGTTTGCTATTTCTAGAGCTTAAAATATGAGGGAGGGGGTGATGACAAATGAGGTTAGAGAGAGTAAAAGCCAAATATTGAAAGCTCCGAATGCCATGCAGAGGAATTGAAAACTTTATTTCATAGATAAAGGGAGTCATTTGAAGAATTTTGCATAGAGGATTAGTCACATGTGGTTAAAGAACCACTGTATGAGCAGTGCAAATATTAGGAGGGGTAAATTTTACAAGTCAGAAAGCCTGAATGGTGGATGTGACATTGCTGCTGCTGAGCTGAATTGGGGCAGAGGTCTTGGAGATGGGAACAAAGGGCTAGACTGAGAGAGACTTAGGAGGTAGGTTGGACAGGATTGGGGTATGATGGAGTTTGAGATACAAGGGCAGAAGGGAAGACTGAGATGACACATGGATTCTGGTCTGCATGACTGAGGAATCGGGGGAGCCATTTTGTTAGCTAGAAAAAGGAAAGGAAACAGGAATTGGGTAGAAGGTGATGGGTCACTTCTAGGCATTAATGAGTGAGGTGCCTATTGGACAAATACAAAGAATTGTCTAATTAGTGACTAGTTACACATATCTGAAGTTCAAGAGAGAGGTCTGGATTTGAGAGTCATAAGGATAAAGATCATTGAAAGATGGGCAAGGATGAGAATTCTAAGGCAGAATGTGTGTAGTGAGAAGAGAGCCAAGGAGAGGGCTGAGAGATTGCCAACACTTGAGGGGACGGCTAAAAGCAAAGCTTCCTAAAGAGGAGGCCAGAGGGGTTCCTGAGAGAGCTGGTGGGAGACCCAGGCTAAGGGTGTGGGAAACGCCAGGGAGACAGCCGGGCTCATCGCCGAGAGCGGCAGGTTCCTGTGGGCCATGTGATGTCAGGGCACTCCGAAGGCAGAGGCAGAGTGCGGGGCGGTGCGGGATACATGAAGGGAAGCAAGTGGGCTGTGGAGAACCGTCTCCTGAAGGAGAGAAACATACCCTGTGCCATCCCCCGTGAGGATAAGGAGGTTTTTGTACTTTCAGAGATAGAGAGTTCGTGTGTGTGTGATGAGGGAGAGGCCCAAGGCGCTGGGATGAGAGGGGACACTTACTGCAGCGTGTCCCTGGAGTCTGGCCAGCAGTGTCAGCATCCCTGGGAATTTGCTAGAAAAGTAAATGGAGACCCGTTGAATGGAAGCGCGGGTGCGGGCCCAGCAGGCTGTGTGCAAGCCCTCCGTGTGATTCTGGTGCACACTGACGTTTGAGGACCCGTGTCCAGGGGACAGGAGGGGCAGGATCCCGCGCCCAGGCCGGTGGGCACACTTCACACTAGATGGGGGGCATTTCCACGGGGCGCAGGTGCAGATAGGATCATGGTGGGTGGTTGGGAAGCTGATGGGGTTTCCTCCTGGTTGCGTGATTGTTCTTTTTGAAACGGGAAGCAGCATTGTCTACTGGAGATCCTGGGCTAAGAGAAGGGGTGACCGAGTCCATTCAAAAGTCCTTCTCACCCGTTTCAGTTTTGGAAATGTTGCCTTCTAGGTGAACTAGGATATGATTGATTTTCAAGTGAAACATACCTTTATCCTCTCATCCCTCCATCCTCTCTTTCTCCTGGCCTTTCTCATCAAGAGCAAACTCTGTATCAGGAAGCGCAGGTGTGTGGACGTGCGGGAAGGAACGAGACACGTCCAGCAGGCTCTACACTCAGCGGACGTAAGATTTACGCGAATCTGGGGAAACGTGCTCAGGTTTTCTTATTAACATGTTAGATAGGCTTAGTTTCTTGTCCGTGAAAACCCCGCTAATTAACTTAAACAGTGCTTAGCAATGACTCCGTCGCTGGCAGCAGCGAGCAAAGGTCAGGAGCCAAAAGCGTGTCTCGTGTCTGCTGCCCCAGGTGCAGCACTGCTGCTGTGTCCCCGCTCACCTAGGACTCCAGAGGGAGGCAGGCTCGCTGCAAGGCAGCTCCGTCAGGTTACCTGCTCACACCCAGGCAAGGGTTCTGGGATAGTTTAGGGATTGCCTCAAGTAGGGGAAAATCCGCCTGATATTAGGCATTAAGTGTTTCATATTGACTGTGAACATTTCCTCTCCCTTAGATACCTTTTCAGAAATGCTTTATTCTCAAATTTCAAGTCTGCAAAATGCTAGAGAACATTGCGTATCTTCCCTTTCTTGGTGATTCTGCAATGTGAAAACCGTACTTTTTAATTGTCTATTTACAGCCCCATTGTCATCAAATAACATTTATGAGGTCCTTCCGAACGCTACAGGACTTTTCAGAGCACTCGATGTATTAAACTTTATTATTATAATATTTAATAACTATTTTCTCATTGGAAAGATTTTCACCTAACCTTTACTTTATTTGCAGCAAGGGCTTAATTTTTATTAACATTGCAGAACAAATTCAACAAAAACTAATTCTGGATGTGAGCGACAGAAAGCACAAAATAAGACTGGCTTAAAGAGGATAGAAGTTAGTTTTCCTTCCGTGTGGCTCCCAGGGTTGGCAAGAAGCACACAGTGCTAGGGACCCCGGGGCCCTGTGTTCTCCTCTCCCACCCGCTAGGCCGTCTTTCGCTTCAGAGCCAGGCGCGGCTGCGAGGCCTCCAGTGAGCACGTTTGTGTTGAAGGGAGCAGGAGAGAGAGACTTCCTGGAAGCCCTAAACCTCTGTTCCTTTCATATCCCAGTCATCAGTATTTAGTCACCTGGCCACACCTGGCAGCCAGGGAGGTTGGAAACTGTAGTCTTTATTCTCAACAACCATTTATCTGAGAAAAAATTGAGGTTCCTCCTGAATATTAGAGAAAGAGAGATGGAGAGGGAGCACGAGAGCGGGAGAGCACGCAAATGCTGTAAAGTAGACGCACAGCAGGCCTGGCTTCTACTCCGTGTGACACTAACAGCTGTGGGTGAGTCACTAGCTACCGTGATTCACTGAGGTTTGATTTCTACCTCTATACAGCGGCGGCGTTGCACTTACTGGTTTCTGATTCCTTCCAACTAAAAATATCTCATCATACCAATGTGTTTGGAGACTCACTATTTAGGTATGTTGGGTTGGAGGGTTTTTTTGGTTTGTTTGTGTTTTCAGTGTTATTTTTTTTCAATCTTTATGTTAATCATTGGAAACTTTAGGGAGATTGCAGAAATCACATCATTTAGAACCAGAATGAAGAAAGAAATTTGAGCAAGATTTCATACCAATATGAAGATTTACAGATAATAGATTTCATTAGCACTCCCACACAGGAAGTTTCAAATGAGTAAGGGGAAAACAGAAGATAGATTTTAAGAAGAAAAGCCCAACAATTTAAAAATCTGCTCTGTAATCTGGTCAAGTGCTCCCATGGCCCACATGCAGGACTTTTGATCTCAGTTGTGTGTCCAAGGTGGTCATGAAAAGGCGATTGGCATTTCATTTTATGATTTCAGCATAAAATTTTCAGTGAAAGATTTTGATAAGAAGCAGCATTTTGGCAAGTCTGGTTCTTATGGAAATAATGAACCTGCTGTAATTAGTTATTAATTTTCTTTCCCCATTTTATTTCCTTTTGATGGCAATGCACTTATATTAATTCTGATATAGGTACCCCTCCCCCAAGAGTGAAAGAGTCTAAACAGTTACAGATGAAAACAACGCCCTGAAGGCTAGACAAGAGAAGATAAGGCGAGCAAGATGAGCTCTCTGGTCCCTGTGACCATTTGGAGGTGTCCTCAGCTGGCCGCAGGTGAGCAAAGGCCATGTGGGAAATCATCTACCATCCTGCAGAGCTCCAGCTCTTTAAAGAGTCTCATGTGAAATGCTGGGCCACGTGCCAGTGGTGTGCTGTACAAAAGAAAGAGGGAAATCCTAGTGCTAAATGGAATAGAGCACTCCTCGAAGCACGTCCAATGAGTCGATCCTTTTCTGAAGTTTTGCTCATCCAATGGAGTCGATAAATTTTCTTAATATCCTAAAAACGTTTTATAATGAATACCCAATGGACCGTGTATATTTTTCTGTAGTACTGGGATTTTGTTATGAGGAATATGAATTAATCATGAATTTAATGGGCTTAGAAGGGGATTAATTAAATGGAAAAAAAAAAAAGCTTTGTGATTTTGAGATTTCTTTGATATAGTATTTCTAAATAATCCTTTTACTGTTACAGTAGGTCAGCCCTCAGTCTGACATTTTGATTGTTTCATATTTGACCAGAAATGGAGACAATAAAACATTACTTTTATTAAATCTGAATGTGATCTTATCATAAGTATATAATTAAAACTCCCACTGCTTTTAAAGATGGTAATCCAGCATTTCACCAAGAAAGTTAAGGAGAACACGCCTGAATTGTGTAGGAGAGTCACAGCTCTCCCAGCGCCCTGGAAAGACGACACCACGCTGCCTCGGCCCAGCGACCGCGTGCACCCCAGCCGGAGGGGGCTGGCTGGGAGAGTCACTGGTTCTTTAGAGAAAAACAGTATCGAATTCTTCCTTTATGCTACAAGTTATGTGGTTGTTTTCCAAGCGAAACGGCCTCTTCTTACTTTAAATCTAACTTCAAACAGCTTTATTGGAGCCAGAACGTGCATGTGCTTTTAATACTCACACTAAAGGGCCAGTCTCAGAAATGTCTCTCTTCTTTTTCTGTCTTTGCTTTTGTTATGGCAGGGTAGCTTGGACCCTTTCCTCCAGACCCAATGTCTTTTTTCCAGTACCTTGAGCATTTGTGTTTATAAATGTTTGGCTTCTGACAGCTGTTCTGGGTTCAACCGTGTAAGAGAACCCTTACATTTGAACTCCTTTACAAGTGTTTATTCCCTTACAACGTTTCTAATGTAAAGGTATATACATAGAAAAAGGATTCTGAAAGGTTCTGCTTAGTTAAGTGTAATCTGTCCTGACAGCTCAGCATTGTTGATTTCTTGTAATGGTTATGTCCTGGTTGTTTGTCCAGCCTGGTGTGCACAGAGGATTTCCAGATGGTTAACCAAGGAGTGGGATCCAGCATGGCACCTCTCAGAAGGTCAGAGCTTCTGGACGCTGGTCTGGCCCGGTGGGCATTCCACCAGCACCGTGTGCTTGGGTGCTGCCTACCGTGAGATCTCAGCATGTGTTGCTGTGTAGTCATCGCTCACGCAGAGGCTTGTTGAGCACCCGCTATGAGTCAGGTGCTCTTGTAGGCAGGCATCAGGGATACGGGTCTGAACCACACAGCCAAGGCTACTGTCCTCTCGGAACTTAAACGTGTACTGTCATCACAGATCAGGGGTCAGCACACTTTCTGTAAAGACCAGATAGTCAATATTGCAGGCTTTGTGACCCGTACCTTCTCTATCACAGCTACTCCACTCTGCCCTTGTAGCAGGAAAGCAACCACAGAAGCTATGGATCGAATGGGTGGGGCTGGTACCAAAAAGCAGGCAGCTGTTGGACAAGGGCTGTGGTTTGTTGGTTGCTGGTCTGGATTGTGGCAGTGGTCACAGTCTTTTTTTACTTTTTACATATAAATTTTTTTTTTAATCAAACAATACGTTACACAATATATTTGGTTCATAGTAACGCATTCATACAATATTTGTCCTTTTGAGTCTGGTTTGCTTCGCTCAACATAATGTTCTCCAGGTTCATCCATGTTGCCATATGCTTTACGACTTCATTTCTTCTTACAGCTGCATAATATTCCATCGTGTGACTAGACCACAGTTTGTTTATCCATTCCTCTGTTGATGGACACCTGGATTGTTTCCAGCTTTTGGCAATGGTGAATAATGTCACTATGAGCATCGGTGTGCAGATGTCTGTTCATGTCACTGCTCTCAGTTCTTCTGGGTATATACCCTGTAGTGGTATTGCAGGGTCACATGGCAGGGTCATATTCAACTTCTTTAGGAACTGCCAAACAGTCCTCCACAGTGGCTGTACCATTCTGCATTCCCACCAACAGTGAAGAAGTGTTCCTCTCTCTCCACATCCTCTCCAACACTTGTAGTTCTCTGTCTTTTTAATAGTGGCCATTCTGATAGGTGTGAAATGATATCTCATTGTAGTTTTGATTTGCATTTCCCTAATCATGAGTGATGTTGAGCATT